>LD345059.1:403277-427505 GCA_001465055.1 Ptychodera flava
CTTTGGTCGATACAATTTCCTGAGAGAGCTTGGCGACTAGAATAAAACCTGGCAGAGAAGATGACAGAAATGTGTTTTGCCAAGGCAGTATCGATCATTTTTAAGGACAACAGATACATGTGAAGGTCGAATTTTCGCAGAGCTTGTCAGAGTATGACAATAGTTTTTGTCAGTGCTGTCGGGATGTGACTATGTCCCGTCATTGATGGAGGTGACACTATGAACGCCTATAGTTAAAGCCGTTAGGAAGATACTGCAGTGACATCAGAAGGACAGCAGTCGTGAGGGATATGGCCCGATTCTTTCATCTGCAGTTTTGAACATAGTGCAAGCAATTAAAACTGCTATCGCCTATTCAGTTCAGTTGTACAGTATTTTTTTTCCAGCTTTGACATGCATTGTTCACCTTTGGATAAAATATATACACCCTATTGATATAAGTTAATAAATTTCATTACTTAGTGCCACTGTGGTAAGATGTTTTTCTTTGGTGTATTCGATGGTATGAAAAGGAACGTGTATCGACGAGAAGGCTAGGCCAAAACGCTGCTGTTAATAAGCAAATGCGTCGAAACACGCTGTGCGTTTGTGATCAAACTAGCGTTTAACACTCAGCTTGAGAAGCATCAACCAGGCATGTGAAGACGAGAAGTGTGTGCTATATAACACCTTCAATAATGAGTTGAACCATCCCTTGGTGTTAAATAATCGATACAGACCCCATCAGGACTCCGCACTGAGCAGACAAATGAACGTCTTCAGTCGCCAATTGCACCCGGTGAATTTGAAACCTTTTACTAAAGCGGTGAGGTCGCTGTCACTTGACCTTGGTGTATCTTTACTACGCGCTGCATTCAACGAGACGAATCCTGATCTTCGAAACACTCATTTCAAAATGAATATGAAAATAACCGCAAATAACAAAATCGACCTCAATATTTATAAATCTTGATATTTCGTTAGAGTATGCCATTCACCAGATGGTGGGTAAAGCGCGTTAGACGATATTTAGAAAGACGGAAATTCAATTGCCAGGCCGCAACTACGCCTTTACCCATACACGTAAAATGTGTGAACTCCCCTTGTTTTTTTAGTTTGCGCAGCAGAGGTTTTAATAACAGCTTTAAGAATAATTCACTACTTGTGATCAAACAGCTAGAATTTTCGCCGCCATGGTGCGCCATCGCTTTCACACAGAAAGCAAAGTAATTCCCACCTTTTGTCCTCGACACAACATCCAATAAACTATTGCAAGACATATGAAGGGTGTTCATAGTAAGATTTGTCAAACTATACTGATTTGTGTTCATTTTTTAAGTCTAGAAGGCGTAAGGTTCACTGTTGTTTTAGAGCAGAGTTTACTTTCTGAGTTCCAGCTGGTAAATAAATGTTGAATTCCTTTTGAACCCGTGTTGTCAGTTTAACCCTTTGAGTGCCAAAGTCAACTTTTGTTGCCTTTATAGATATATGACATAGCCAGTAACTTTTTCAGATCTAGACAAGTGTTTTTCAGATTTTTCCCAAAATTTTGGTCAAAAACTGCAGTCATTGAAATGTTACGTCCATTTGGTCCAAAATTATCAAAAAAATTACAGAAAAATTTATAAACATTGGTTAAATGTTACACTGGAATTTTGGTGGGAAAAATTACAGCACTCAAAGGGTTAAAACTGTATATCCATCTCAAAAAGATAAAAAACAATAACACAACTCTAGTGACAGTAAAACGCAACGACTGCCACTGACGTGGGTGGCTTTCGATTACTTGAACGTTGCCTCTCAGCTGTTTTCTTGATCATACCTTGTTGCATATCAGCTGTTGCAATCACTTCTGCCGATGGTTTGAGGATAACGGTATGATCGTCACTGCACATTCTGTCTATATATTTTCAATCTGTTCTAACTCTTAAATAAGCGCGATTGTGTAAATTATTTTTTTCACATTTGGCGCCTCGTATCAGACGATCTACATATATATATATATATATATATATATATATATATATATATATATATATTATATATATGTGTGTGTGTGTGTGTGTGTGTGTGTGTGTGTGTGTGTGTGTGTATTGAAAGAGGGAAGGGACAGTTTCACGGGTAACAAGTGATTAAAACAGGAAGTACTTGCATTATCGCGATAACTTGAATGGTGTTACATTCAGTAGCAAGATTTGATAAAAGGGAAAGTTGTTTGTGTGAGCCAAATACATGGTTGGTTGAAACTTGGCTTCGCAAGCTGAGCCAAGATTAGTATTATATTGGTACTTTTAGTGCGCTGACATAGGAACGGCTGAGTTGTAATGAAAGTAGCATGAAAACAGCGACGCGTACAGCCACTGAACTGATTCTTTTTTCATCAAATTCTGATGTGTCTCGAACATGGCAACTGCGCATGGCTAGCTTTATCTTGAATAGGTGCTAAATGCCCCTCGGCCATCGCCAGGACTGCGCAGCAATATACTCACCATATACCTCTATCCCTTTCTCAGTCATTCAAGCAAGATAACTTTCAGAGTGACTTCAATTTTGATAAAAATTACACCTTGTGGGCAGCGCGTCTCTCTGGATTATTGGGAGAACAATTTTATCTTAATAGTATTTTGTGGCTCGAGGCGCATGTCTCTCCATGGTGTTTGGTAAACATTTTTATGCTCAGTGAGATGGATTTAATTTTGTATGCACCATTCCTACAGATAAAATTCTTTTTCTGAGGGAAAAGCACGGATTTACAAACGTTCAGTGTCGAAGAAGGGTGGCATATTTCCATTGTTATCGGGGTCAAAGGTCTAAGATATACGCCAATTATAAAGTTGGGGAGTGGTTTTAATTTGTGAAATTGATTATTTTTTATGATTGGGTTTCTAAACATCTTAATACCATAGAGGTTGAAATCAGTCGGTTGGTGGGCCGAGGAATCGGGGTCATGTAGTGTATACGTTTTAGGTTGTGGTATACTTCTTTCACTGTACACTCGATAAATGATGTTCTGTAGAGACTGATGACGTCATGTATGCTTACTGAAGCAATATACGACGTATGGCAGTCTCATTTCAGTACTGCTGATTAAATGTAAACGTCAGACCCTGAATACAATTATGTGTACAAGATTTTATATTTGAAAAGTCTGAAGCAGTGTAGTTTTGTAATTATTGATTTATGCTAACACATGTCAATGATTATCGCCTAACCTTCTTGTCTTGCTAAAATCAATGCAATCATTTTTTTTAAATGTCGCGTTTTTGCTTTCTCGCAGTGGTGAGGGAACCTCGTTTCACGGTACGTGATGGAAAACACGATCTAAACGCAAAAACATCGCAATAATATTGAGTGACGTCAAAGCTTTCAGCTCTACAATCAAATTCTTTCGGTTGGCTGCGTTCTGGTCCCGTTGCGCCGTACCGATGACTTCATGGCTTATGAGTTCGTCTCTCGAATTCATGAAGAAATTTATACGATTTTTCGAAGTTTTGTACTGCATATTAGTTTACGGCACTGGGTAAAGGCTGTTAATTTTAATGTGAAATAAATAAAAAGACGACAGGATTAACCTTGTTTGAAAGAGATCTTCCAAACCTAATTTGCGGAAGTGGTTTTGGTGCAGCATGCCGTGTCGTAGGCGAAATGCTAAAGTGTGACATAGCTGTGTATGACATCTTGTAATAGATTGGTCTGTGATTTCGTGAGCCACAATTACCTCTGTGAAATGTGGGTATTGCAAAGCTCGTCAACATGTTCGGAATTCTAAAACCCAAGGCGACCATTTGAGGCTTCGAAACGACTGTTCTTTGTGTGTTGTTGACATCACACGCATACTTGAAGGTGCGGGCTGGCCAAGACAGCCCAAAAGAGAAGAAAGCAGTGATCGAGCGCCTGCCGGCATAATCCCGAATAGTTGCAAGCAGACGACATGAGGCTTTCATAATGCTGTCGTTTGTATATGGCCAACATTTTGTATTCTTATCCGGTAGGCTTTCAAGTATGTGTGGTTATCTTGGCGGCAGTCGTGGATGTGAAATTTTTTACTACTTATTGAAGTCTCGGGAACCATTCACACAGACTCAACATGTTGGAGATTGTGTCTCGTGCCCCTCAGCTATCCAAAGATTCTCTCTCGCATTTCAGCTGAAGCGCTGAAGGGCAGTGAATTATTTTGAAGAACTAATTCTTTCCCCGAGCCTCGGGTCGCGGGGGGAAACACGTACATGCTTTTCTTGCCTGTCTTTTGAGAGTTCGAAATGCAATAGTATTTCAGCTCAATGACAAAACATGTTGGCATACTTTGAAGCTACAGGAATAAAATAAATAGCTTTACATCCAGCTTTGTGTATCTTTGAGTTCTATGTAGCAGTACACGCTGTTCTTTTTTACATCAGCAACAACTGTAGCAAAGCGACTTCGGACGATTGAACGTTTGGAACGCCGAGCCCTCAAAGTTTGCCAGTGGAGAATTATCGGCTTTGTGTATGACGCCCTCTTGAGACAAAGAAAATGGAATATGGAGATGTACTCCAATGTGTTCCCGTGAGATCCAAGTTCGAAATTTGAGTTCACTTTTCTCTAGGAATTGAAGAAAATGAATTAACTGCGTGATCGGCGACCTTTCCTTTACCTGTAAAAACTCTGTGCTTATCCTAATCCTATGTTTTTCTGATGTCACTAATTACATATTCTGATGTCGCTAATTACATATTCTGATGTCGCTAATTACATATTCTGATGTCGCTAATTACATATTCTACTTCACAGAAGTAGACTTTGCCTCGGGTAAAGATTTTCAAAATTTTCAAATCTTAAGAAAAAAATTAACCTGTCCAAAATTTGTTTCGTGAAAACTGACGTATTCAAATTTGCCCTTAGAGTTAAGACTGTCAGTGGCCGCAGTTGTAAAGATCAGCTGGGTCTAGGCATTGTCCTCATTAAAAATGATTAATAGAAAATTTCTCAAGGGAAGATTGAATAGATGTTTACAGAAAGTTTAATGTTAAGACTTGTGTTACGTTGCCTACCCTAAGGTAGGCCAGATGAAACGAACGACTCAGATTCGGAATTTTCATAGCTCAGCCTACTGTCAGTTTTAAAACGTTCAAACGTTAAAAAAACGAAATAGACTGCAAAACATCGTACTACAGCATATACTAGCGCATGAGAGCTACTTCAGGATAGACAGAGAGTAGATACTTCAGGATAGACAGAGAGTAGAAAGGCATACAAAACCTAGCGATCCTCACCACTGTACCAACCGTGCCTCATTATTAATGTACTGTTTTATTATATGCAATTATTGTAAGACACACAAAAACAACGAACGTTAAATTTCGAAAGCCCCGCGGTACTAGACAAGTCCGCTTTCCTCGTAAAAGTCAGCCCGAAGGCGTGTATGCAAATTGTTGTATGTATTACTATGGCAACGGCGCATCGGGGGATACCTTAACTCCTTGGCTACCATCTTTCGTGCCATCGTATTGCCCACTGAATACAACAGATAATTGCAGTATATGTCATTTTCAGAAAGCCGGCTTACAAGTTTTGCCATCAACTGGTTTGTTTGAACGTGTTACGTCAGTGATTTTCACTAGCTACGAGAAAAAAACATCGTTCTTTTTCACAGCTTTCTCACGTTCCCGAACCCTTTCTTCACGGAGGACAAAATTGACGATGGAGAAACATTGCTGTGGCGCAATCTACCAATTCCGACTTCAATTGTTCGCCAAAATCATATCTGCTTCATGAAAATCACGAGAGCGGGGGAAGATTCTGTGAACACTTAATCCTGTTTTGGGACAGAACACACTTCATAACTGAAAGTAATGAACTGGAGCGCGAGGAGAGGAGCAAATTAAATCAACGCTCCACAAATGTCAAACCAATTGTAACTCCGTGATCCATTTACTGGTAATCCATGAAATGTGACTGAACACGCTGTCTATGTCCTAAAAAATCATCTCACTTGGCTTGCTCTGAAAGTGCGTCACATGTTTTTGCCCTGTTAACTCGAAATGGATTCCAGTATCCCGCGTTAGGCATGCAGAAATTGAAAAGCATGTACGGATTCTGTATAATTACCGCCTGTTGCTCGAGGCAAAAGTTTATATACAGATGCCGCTGGCAACTTCTAATGGTTGTTTTCCCCAAACGACAAATGTAAACTATATGTCACTTCAGGACTGAGCAAATTCTTTGTAACCCTTCCTTGCTCGACAGATGTGTGTCCTTAAGCCTCAAGTTTGATTGAATTTTTCAGTAAATTAAGTACTAACACTTCCCACAATCTTAAAATTCTCTACTTACATTTGCAGTACACTATATGTATTCTGATAAGACACACCACCTTCCTTATAGAAGTCTTGTCTTAGTAATTGCCTCGCTAGATATAATTCTCTGACAGAAGCCCCCTAACTACTTCAATTTCCTGGGTTTAGCAATTACCTCGATTAGCTGAGCCGTGAAAACTATTGCAAGTGAACTTTTCTGTTTGCTTCATCGGCGCAAACTTTGAGCTCGACAAGAAATCCTCAACCGTGAGCATCCCGCAATCGTTCGGCTTTCTCTAGGTGGCCACCTCTATCTGTTTCGCTACTTTCCCGAACGGAGAAAGACATTAAGTTTCAATCTCTCGTTGAAGCAATTTCCGTGACATCAATCAGACCTTACAATCATTTCGAGGCAATTTAGTAGACCGCCATTTCGATGACTAGAATACAGACTAAGGGGTGTGAATCGACCTACTGTGAAGGTAGATAGAATACGGAGATATGGGGATCGATTGAAGGTAGATACACGGTGTTTCACGACCTACGTTTACGTTGAAGTCAAAGTGAGATTACAAATCGCAACGGATTCATATCGTAATTATTAGAACTCAACTTCTGAATTTCCGTTTCTGACGGGAGTAAAGTTGGTTCAAACGTATTTCAACAACATATTGCATTATTTCGTCCATTAAATGTTCCTTCTTGATTTTCGAGCGTTTCGTACTGGAATATTCATTCACAACACTGAGACGGACTGATTCTTATCAGGTTAGTCAGTCTAATAGCTTTCTGCCAAGATCCTTGCTATCGGGATGACTGCTGTGCTGTGGTTACGGTTGGGGATATGATCACTGTCTCAGGTACGACAGGGTACGAGTTTTACAGTTTAATCAAATGTTCGTTGTGCTGCACCTGACCTACTGTTCCACTTCTTCGGAACGCTTTACCAGTGACCAAAACAAGGATTTCTATCTCAGCTCCATTTTTAAACTCTTAACTTTAAAATGTCAAGCACTGAACCCTTCTCCTTTTAGCTCCTTTGAAATCACAGCAAACAGAAGATATTTGAGACAGTGCTGTCTCCGATGCCGTTGAAGCACAGCCGTTTTCATTCCCGAGTTTTCATTACGCTCAACCTCCACACGTTTCTGAGAACCATCTTGTGTGTACGCAGGCTGCAGTGAAATATTCATGGCTCGCTGTGCAGACAGACATCGAGAAACCGATGTAATCGTTTGGGAGCTTTACAATGGTGCGAAATTCCCCAGTGATGTCGTAACAAAAAGCAATGGTATTGACAGATATGATGTACTTGCTTTTCTCTTTATCAACGACATCGGGTATAAAATGAAGAATTATTGATTGGTATGATTTAGGGCAATTTTTTAAAAGGCTACAAATCAAAGTTGACGATATATCTGCGACCCAAACCCCGCCAAGATAACCTCTGATATCATAAAGGAAGGCAGAGTAACTTACGAGTTTTATACAATCCACCTGTATTTTTCAAATGACACTATTTACAGATTTAAGCGCTGTCAAACAGGATTATATTCACAACTTGCGCGTGATTTCATCACGTTCTGGCTGTAAGATGTTGCAGCTGCATTATGATCAGAATAAAGTACATGACGACAAAGAAGCCAGAGAGGTTATTTTATCTCTGCACAACAAAAATTTTTAAATTAATAATCAGTCTTGATATTATCTTCTCGTTGAATATTTTATTGGTGATTTAATAGCCAATTTCGCGACAGTTTCTTACGTCGGACAAAGGTAGCATGTCTTTTCCTATCCCGCTTCTGCAGACACTAAGGTTTATTGTACCACCGTCCCTCCGAGGGACGGTGATTGTACTGAAAGTATTTTTCCGTGCCACGCAAAGATACAAATACGGGCAGGCGTGTGCGTGTGATTAAATCTGCAAAGCGAAAAGTGCTGACAAAACTAGCTAATTTCACTGTTCACGATTTCATATAAAGAATCTCAGGGATTACTTCGAAATGGTGAATTAGGGATTCACTTCGAAACCATTAACACTTGCAAACAAATACGAAAAATGAATCGCCGAGACATATAAATCCTGTGAGCAGGCGAGAGAAGACGTGTGTGGTTCAGAGCTACCTCTCCAAGAAAATCTAACGCCGGCAAAAGCTAGTGCGCGTCCCTGGGTGGGCTTGAACCACCAACCTTTCGGTTAACAGCCGAACGCGCTAACCGATTGCGCCACAGAGACACTACATTTACCTCGATGGCTTCATTTGCATTTTATCATTGACCTGTGGGGGCGCCTCAAAAAACGTCTGCAGACAATATGATTTTAGGGGCCGTTGATAATTAAAACATGCACACGGCAAACGTAACTTCCGTGTTGGGGGGGGGGGAGGGGGTTTGGCTGTATTTCGATTACCGTGCGCAAAAATCGCACTACATGTTTTCATAATAACATCTCGCTCTACATTTTACTGTATCGCAAAATATCGCGCTATACTGTTTGGCGTGTACCAGTAGTGGATTTGGTCGAGTTTTTCTGTCTGTTGGTTCTCCACCACGTCACTGGATGCTTTATGTCGTGGGTTCGAACCCGATTGAAAGCACTGTATATTCTTAACCACGTAATTACCGATTGTTATATAGGTATGATACAGAATTAAGCTTGGTTGGATTTTCACACTTCAAAACTTTCGTTTAGGAGGGGGGAGGGGGTTGAGGCCAAACGCACTTAGTTTCGTTTACCGTGCGCATGTTTTAATTATCCACGGCCCCTTATTGTAGCGCACAATGAAAACTGTCGAAGGCGGGAGGTATATCAAAGTTTTTGAAGGAAGGCAGACACGTGCTCACTTAATATCGAGAGAAAGAGAAAAAACAAATGAAAAAAACGACAAGAACACAAACACATGATCAAGGAAGAAAATAGTTACTTTAACGGTGTGGTGGATAGAGTATATTTGTAAAATCACAACTTGAAGAGTAACCTGTCAATCAAAAGTTTTTACATTTACATGAGACGACTTAATTAGCAGGATGACATTTTTACATATCATGAATTGACTCAACGGAGGTGGATAGTGGTAAGTTTCAAAAGTACGCGTTTTCTCTTTCTTATCATGAACATAAAATTGTCGATGTTCGTAGTAAATAAATTATCATACACATCTGTTAATCTGAACATAAATTTTTCCTCTCCAAATTTATGTATTCATATCATTAGGGTGAGTTGAAACTACATTGTGATGACCCCAGCGAAAGTAAAAGCGTTCGACCCTGGTTTCAAAAATGAGCAATATCCCCACAATAAGGTTCGTCTTCGTAATAGTACAAGGCCGCTGCAGGCTGATGAGGGTGTCTGTAACATTAATAAGTAATTGTGCTCGTGTTTATAAAAGTCATGAAGAATTTTAGTATTATATTTTTGACAACTCAAAAAAGGGTACAAAATCTTTAACATTGTACTTTACTGACAGAAACTATTAAAAATTCTTTTTCATCATTTATTCTACCTATGATTTTTGGATTTTAGAAGTAATAAACATCAGATTTTGACATTTTCAATTTCCAATGGTACCCGAAACAAAAAAACTGACAAAAAACACAAGGTGATTCCCTCAACTAAATTCCGAAACGAGACTATATAAGCCGTAGACAACCAAAGGATTGTGTACTATGTAAGATTGTGAGATTCCGAAATCTCTCCCCGGGGAGCAAGCCACGAAACGCTTAGGCCTAAGGTGAATGAGAAACTGAGAAGATGAGAAATATAAAGAATGGGCCCGATGGAAAAATGTGCGCCTGTGGTCTATCAATAATGGAGAACCTATGATTAAGAAGCGTCAGGTTGTATTCGGCCGTCTAAATCTGGCAACTTTTGCTGCGGCGAGAAAACCTGTGCGTGCAGCAGTAAAATGTTAGGATTTCCCAAAGGCACCCATTACGTCTCAGACGACATTGTATTCAGTCGCCTGAGAAATTCTATGATGCCTTCAATCTCCCTTCTGAGTGAACTTTGCAGATTTTTGCTTCATGTGTGGTAAGAAATTGTGTCATCGGGGAGCTAAATTATTTTTTAAAATTACGAATTATCAACTTGCTTTTCTTTTTATGCTTGAACAATGGATAATTAGAACATGTGCATAGCAAAAAAAACTGATTACACTAACTGGGAAGGGGATTTAGCTATTGCATACGCATTTTCGAAATAAATATACGTCACGGTAACACCATAGAAACTCTATAATATGCATGGTATTCAACTAAATATTGTATTATGTTTTTAACATAAACTGTCAACGGTTTATTAAACGTCCAAATATCTACATAATATTTCGCCAATTTTACCGTATTTCGAGGAAGATCATATCGACGTGATTTCGTCGTCTGTTTTTGTCTCTTCTGATGTCAGCACTTTTCAATGGTGAGGAGGGGGTTTGTAGTGAAAGGATATTGAGTTTCATTAACCGTGCGCTTGTTTCTAATCATCCAAATTGGTTTGTTTTGATTTTGGGGTTCGTTTCTGACTTGGATATTCCTTATGAAGAAATGAAGTTGTTGAAATTAAATTGACTGACATTTTCCGTATTTGGATAATTTGGTGAATAGTTTTGTCAATATTAGGAGGATGTGCCTTTACCTTGCCCTATCATGATACGTTCCCCGCCTTCAATAACCAAGGTTTATTGTACTGAAAGTATTTATCCCGTGCCACGCAAAAGGATACAATAATATGCGAGTGACAGTGCGTGCGAATTAAAAAGCTTGCAGTGCTTATCCGGATCTAGTTTCACTGTTCATTGCTTGGCGATGGTGCATGTAGGATCGATTTCAATACAAAACCGATCACTCAAGCACTTTTAACTGTCGCTGAAAATAAGGAAGATAAAACGTTGAGAAGGTTAATATAAGCTTATAAATGCATGCAAGACGAGAAGAGCTTGATCTTTAAGGCCATAAATGTTTTACACCAATGCCTTCACGACAACGGGTTGTAATAATTCTGAAAGGATTTTGTATAAATCCGCTTACACCGACAAAAAATTCATTGCCGTCCCTGGGTGGGCTTGAACCACCAACCTTTCGGTTAACAGCCGAACGCGCTAACCGATTGCGCCACAGAGACATGCCGCAAAGTCGATGCCTCATTTAAATTTTGTCTTCACCTGCGAGGGCGGTTGGACAATGTGCGCAGACGATCAGACATAACAAGACACGACATGATAGGACATGACGTGACACGATACGATAAAATACGATACGAGCGTGATAAACGAAAGAGGCATATCAAAATTAAGGACAGTAAATACTTACTTTCGGGAGAAAATGGCAAATAATCGATGAAACATATATACAAATTAAAAATCAGAAATCGGCGACAAACTTTTATAGTTTGATGGATGCAGTCTCATTTGCATATAAAAACCTGTCAATTAAAACCTTACATTATATCAGACGGAAAAACTATGGAAGACCGGTCACGACATGCGACATGCGAGTTTTTAAAACTGCGATCTGCGGTTAGGGTTAGGGTTAGGGGTTAGGGTTAGGGTTAGAGTAGGGGTTAGGGTAGGGTTAGGGGTTAGGTTTTCTCTGGTAAAAAGCCTTACTTCGCTCTCAACCCTGGGGGTTAGGCCAAGGGAGGTAAAAATTGTAACGGCATAACTTAGGGTTAGTTAGCGTTAGGGGTTAGGGTTAGGGTTAGGTCGCAGATTACAGTTTAAAGACGCAGGTCGTATGTCGCAGGTCGTGACCAGTCTTCCCTACATGTCGGAGTCCTAACGTGGCCGCTATTTCTCCCAGGGTGATCCATTGTAGAAGTATGCAGAAATAAGCTCGTCTCTACCTCTGTAATCCATCGTTAGGAGGAGAACGAAATGACATGTATGCAAACGCCATATTAGTTTTGCAACTCGCATGTCGCAGTTTAAGAACTCGCATGTCGCAGTTTAAGAACTCCCAGGTCGCAGTTAAAAAAACTCGCATGTCGCATGTCGTGACCGGTCTTCCATAAAAAACATTAGGACTCATGAAAAAACACTTGAACTTTGCCAACACTTGACGTGACAAACGCTTGACGTGACAGACAAATTTGCTACTGCCAAGTACGTTGTCTTTGCCCATTTGCAGTATCTTTAATATGGTTGTGTTTGCACATTATAGTGTCTCCCTTTTTGTCCCAATGTCGTGTCTAAACATATTCAACTTGTCCAACACAGCGTATACGGTGTGCAATGCCCACTACACTGCTATTGCTGACGGCTAGGTTTTAGGCCATGTGACGATTAAAAAAAACAACAACGCTAAATATGACATTGCGTTGTGTTTGCAAGGCGCGTACTTCGAATTTCATCTGTCGGGGAGATTGGAAGAGGGAGAAATGGCGCCTGTTGCAATAGAACAAGAAACAACGAAGTTGTTTGTGGAAACAAAAGCTATTTGTCCCCCATCAAATGCAAGTTTAGAGTGTCCAAGTGCAATGTTGTCGTCTTTGTGAATGTCTCGAAGAGAACATCAACATCGATGCATAAAGTCCATATTTGAAACATTTCGGTAACATCAAAACTGGAAGAATGACACGTCAGTGAGTGAATTAGCAGCAGTTCATATTTATCGTCAGCAATGCAATGGAGGTGGACACTGGTAAGTTAAACTATACACTGTCTGTCATCGACAGCATACGTATAAAATTGTCTCTGTTTCTGAACATTAAAATTACATTTTACACAGCTGTCAGGTGAACATCCGTCTTTCAACTTTCTTTTTATGTGTTTCTAAGTTTATATGATATTTTGATAACCCTACTGCATTCGAATAGTACTATAGTATATGTGTCCAAGTTCATCTTCTAGTGGACGGTCGTGCCAACTTCGCTTTCACACGCGAGTCACTTGCAGCTTCGCATGAATCCTTGTTCGCCGCTGAGGGCGTCAACAGCTGCGTGTCTATGCCTGTTGAAAAAAGAACTCCAACTCTGGTTACGTCGATGAACAGTTATGGGGGTATTTGTTGAGTAAAATGACTGACAGGTTTGGGTTATTTTACGGTGAAACAACTTGAGAAAATATTGATCATACTTTGTTCAGGGACACTGTGAACTTCCCCTTTCGTAATCAAGGTTGAAAGTTTTGGAACAATAGCAACAAGTTACATTATATTTTAAAGTACTAGTGGCCGGTAATGCATGTGTTAATTGTACTCAAAAAATTACATATTTGATTTAAAACACACACACACAAGAAGATGCCAATATAATTTTTCCTTAAGTGTTTTAGATTCCCAGATCCAGTCTCTCTACCAGGAGCATGTCGGCAAAACGTTAAGCTGGGTGGGGGAAAAAAACTAGGAAGATAAGAGATACAAAGGTAATCCCGATGGAAAATGAAAGGACTTGTTGTGGTTCACCTTTAATGGAGAACTTGTGAGTAAGATATGTCAGGTTGTCTAAACCTGTCAACATTTTCAACGCTGAAACAAAGAACATTGCTCTGTGTCTCTATTTAAAACAAAGTTTGCCGACATTTTCTTTACGATTTTTTCCCTTTCGATAGATTTGTAAGTTATAGTACCGACAGGCAGCACGGTTTTTAGAAAGAATTCTCTTTTTTTTCACTTGTTTTCCCAACTACTGCATTAGAGGCGTGGAAAATTCTAACACGTACATGACAAACGAAATACACTAGATGTAAGTGAAGAACACTTACTAGCCCTTTTTCTATTATCCATGCGCAGTTTAAAAGTAACTGAAGGCATGATTCCAAGGTTACGACATGGAAACTGATTTTGTTTTTCGAAAAACTATCAGCAGTTTAAGCTTTCAAGAATCTATTTAGGCAGTTCAGCATATCGCTATTTCGTAGTCTGACTTTCGAACCGTTGTATGATTGACAGGTCACGTGACTGCAGAGAGAAAATGAGTGATGAACTCAGAACGTTTACTTTAGTTTGGACAATTTAATCCAATCTATGTGAAAAAAAAACATTCCACGCGGGAATCAATATCGTCTCTCGGTTAAGGAACAGTTAAATACATATACCCTTCTCCTGACACTCTAGTAGGTGCATTTTTCTTCAAAGGAGCTGCGTCAGAATTTGGTGTACATGTGCCCTATTTATGTTAGTAAACGCGTCTCGATCCTGTGCTATGAAGCTGTTTTCCCCCAATAGTGGCACTCCCGCCGCCACAGCAAAATTAAAGTTACAGCCATGTGGAAAAGGATATACTGACTTTTTTAAAACAGGTCAAGTCACATCTCCGTATGCCCTCGAGACAAATGACTAAATGGTTGCAGATGGTATAGAAATGAACGCAGCGCATAACCTACTTCTTGTGAGAAGAGGGCACCGGGATTTCGCAAGAAGGTGTCGCACACACATGGCCTTTCTGAAAATAAATCTTCAGCACATACTTAGAGTCTGAAGATCATAAAATCATGAGTCACTGACACTGTAAACGTCTCACGAGGCGATGTCTTTGCTATTTAGGTTACATAGCCTCCAGGTGTTATTTCAATCTAATGGCGAATCAATTACTGCGACTGACCCGCGCAGTGCCAAGGAAGTACCGCAGACAAACACTGTTCATCACTTTTTATAGAATTTTGTAGATGGAAACGAGAAATCATTAAAGTTACAAACGAGTGAAAGAGAAGAAAACACAAACAGATTCATCACGGTACCAAACTGAACACCGCAATGTGTACACATCAAAGACATTTTCTTGATGCAAACATCTACGTATGGATTACCAGCAACTTGTTTCTAAATGACGGTATTTTAGATCTTGTTTTCAAGAGGAAAATTGTAATTTATTGTGAAACAGCTCTCAAAGGTGGTTAATATGGTGTGAAAGCAATCACCAACAGTAATTCGAAACTAACGTCACTTTCGCATGTCAAAAGTGTCACTGCGTTGTGATGATTTCAGCACAAATGACGACTGTATCACAAAGCTGCGGTATGAGCGCCCCCACTCGGCTACATCGCATGCTCAGTGCGTGTTAAAGCTCGTTTTACCGACAAATCACTTTATAGGGCAGTGTTAATGACTTAAATTACATAAAAAACGTCCGATTTTACAAGATTAGGGGGCGAGTGACGACTTCAGGATGTCTCACTTAGAATATATCTATCGAAATATCACGAGTTTCTTGACCTTCGACAAGCCAGATATGTTATCGAGCATACTTATGGCTGTCATATTCGTACCGCGTACCGTCGATCATCACTTGAATATAATGTATCATCTAAAAGGTAAAATGTCACACGTACTTGTATCGAACAAATTGATGAGTTAATGACGTCATCGACCTCAGTTCATTGTCCTGGCGTCCGATCTGTAGATTTTAAAGTCGGTGGGAACGAATGAAGGCAACCATTTAAGAAGTTGAACTTTAAAATTGCTATCAGTTATTGATCCTGTATGAACAGCAGTTTCAGTTAATTACATAACTATAGCCATATTATGTTGATAAAACCTCGTTATGTTTTGTTCTCTTCAATGGGGCCGGGTTTGCAAGGGTAAATGCGACATGAATGGGATATGTGCTCGTGAAAGAAAATATATACTGTATAGTGTTCGGCTCTAGTACTGCACAAACACAAGCTCTACTGTATTGTATAACATTATGAAAACCGGAAATAATCTCACGGAAACATATTCAAGTGAAAAAGTTACATGGAATGCCCTGGTAATGACTAGTTTGTCATCAATTCAGCCTGACTTCGTAAATATTTTGCAACTGTTAGTTATTACGGAGATGAAAAGAGATTGGGCTGTGAGTGAAGTGATTCACATCTTTGCGTGAAAATGTTTGCAGAAGGTGGGTCATGAAATCGCTAAGGAAGACTCCAATAACGGATTGAGTTGTGAGCATGACATAGCAGTTATAAAGAACACACAAACACAGTCGCAATGGGTTCAAAAATAAAATTGATGAACAAATCGGCAGGTAAAAACACCGCATCATGCCGGCTTCCGTTGAGCACGGACATTTTACCTAAACCTCCTTGCCAAAGACTCTGAGAGCTCGAATCACTTCTTTCCCATGCTGAATTGCAAATAACAATGCCACTTCAAAGTTAAACTCGGTGAAAATAAGTCACAGAAAGTACCTATTCTAAAAGTACTTTCAACCGTGACCAATAGGCTTAGAAAGCACACTTTCAGCATTGTCCGGTACGCTACTTCCCATGCCACACTGCAAAGTCCGGAGAACAATTCATATCGGTTAATTGTGGTTCTTTTTCCCTCCATTCCTTTGTACCAAGGATTATAAGAGAGGGGATTATTGCGCTAACCAAACATCCCTTTAACAGTTAAGAAGGTGAAAAGAATGCCCCTCCATTGTTATCTCTGGCACCAGCTAATACGGAGATTAGGATGTGAAATTGAACAAGTGGTATACTTCCTTTGACACCATGCGACATCCACGATATGGCACAAGACGACTAATAAATTTTCCATGGGCCAAAACAGTAGCGTTGAGCTAAATTTACCAATTTTAAAAGATTCAGCGGCACGAACCCTCTTGACAGGTCTTAGGTCAATGTCACCTTGACTACTGATGAATTTTTCATGTGGGAAAGTCCACGGAAATTTTGAGTTATTGATCAAAATAGCATCCCAGTGGTGTTTATGCAGAAATTCAAGCTCATTGCTTAGATTTCCACAGTCCTTATAACTCTTTATATTACCACAGAATGCTACAGCCATCTTCCACAACAGTCTGCACTTTGATTCAAGCAGACAAATATCTGAAGAAAGATCAATGGAACAAGCACCAATGCACTGGCAGGAATCGAAGCTCAAAGATCCGCGCTATTTTTCACCCGAAGAAAACAAATATTGTTTGTTGACTTGTTCACTTTGCACACACCGTAAAAGCCAAGTTAAAAATGTATAGGCCTACAGTTAAGGTAGATCGCGCCTCGGGGACAGATATTTGGACTCTCAAACTTTTACAATTCTTTTCTGATATACCACGTGTGGGGGTTCATTTTAAAGCTCTTGGTTTAAGATAACATTTCCTTGGCTTAGTTTTTCGAAATTCAAAAATTTTATTTTTCTCCATAAAGTTAACACACGGACGGCGGCCATTTTGTATTTCAAATATCGGTAAAATTTGAGTAAATTGTTTCCCTAGTACCAAAATTTGCACGACATTCCCGATGTTTATTTTCGGTTTTGAAAGAGAATGGTTGAAAGATTTCTTAAGGAAAGTTTGAGCAAAAGTTTGTTTTTCACTTTCGAGGTGCATACATATATTTTCTTTTGAATTTGGTGGCGTTATATCTGTTATCAACGGCAAGTAAGCTGGTACAAAACGCAACACATTCTGTTGAATATGACCCTCCTTGGCAAGAAATGCATGTACACGTCAGGGATTTCAAGAGTCTTTGGTGTGAAATGTTGACCTTGAAAACCAGGTGAAAGTTCATTAGATAGTTGGGTATGGCAGTCACCCAATAGAAAAGTACAGCCGCAAAATATGTACTGGGCAAGTACACACTTTGCACTAGTCTGGCAGAGACCCTGCGATTCGCGTTCTTCCCTGTTCATGCTGTTGGAACACGCGCGCGCCCTTCAGAGACGCGACGCGAATCCCAGGGTCTGGACGTTCTTGCAAGCGACCGGTCGGATTTCTGCCTGATCCGGGTACTTCATAGAACTCCACACAGCCATTAATCAAATAAAAAATGACAAGTACCATAGCCAAATAAAATTAGAAATGAAAAATAAAACCATACCGCGTATATAGGTTTACTAGCTACTAGTATATATTCTCTCCTCCCTGTTAGATAGGTGTTTCTTTTGAAGTCACTACCCTTACATGTATGAATATTCATATACTTGCAAAAACCGACAGTCGTGCAGTCGCTGTGTCTGGCAGCGCGTAGCGTTCGAATGCAGTCCCATCGTGGGCGCGCACAAAACAAGGCACAGCGACTGTGGAGAGTCTAACTTTGCATTAGCACAGAACGACTCATGTTTAAGCTGTCTTTGATCATTTTAGATATGTCCATCAGATGATAAATCCCCCGGGAAAGAAACCGATTCTCAATTCCCTTGACCTCGTAGTCAAAGAATCGAGAGTAATATGGCAACATTGCTTACTACATCCCCGGGACTATATCTGTTTTATTTCCTGGCGTTTCAAGGATATTTGGTCAGTGCACGGTATTTCATGAAGATAATTCCACGTGAATTTCTCACCATATGCCAGCGAATGTCTTTAAAAACCTCCGTGTAGGACCGGAAGTGTACTGGAAGATGTAGTCAGGATGATTGTGGCCTACAGAGGGCATTGAAAATGGGGAAGAGACTTTTTTGGTGAGTAATTGAATCAGAGCAAAAAGAAATTGCATGAAAGAAGGAAAAAACAGCAAGATAATTAAATTTGGATTGAAGGTTATGACAATAAATAGTGAACAGGGACAACCACTAGAAGAGAGAGAAAGCTGCAGCTGGGAACAGGACTGTCGACAGCGGATCGAAACTGCAAGGAAGATAGGATAGGAATGAAAGAACGCATCTTGTCAGTCACAACGGAGGACGACACTCAGTTTCATATCATCTTAGTTTCGAAATCCCTCTGCTCGAGATTTTCACGTTTTTATTTCTCTCTGAAATAGGTTGATTATGTCACACGTTAATTTGTCAAAGCGCCCGTTAGCATGAATTGATAAAATCCATTTTAAAGGAAATAACTGCAATTGCCGTCCACTGATCGGCCAAGTGTCGGGTTCGTTAAACGGCTTATGGAAAAATGACTGGTCATTGAACCCTGCACAGTACTTTGAGAAAAATGAGAACGTTTAATGTACAGTAATGTGTCATACTTTTGTAAATTACTTGATCCTAATAATTTTTGAAAGGCGTCAAAGCATTGGAGATGGCACCCCCTGCATTTATATATGACGAAGAGCACTTCTAGAGGCATCTGTGACGTCACGGAAGTCATATTCATCAATGCCACCCGTCGCCATCGTCTTTTTAAATAATAGAATTAACACACTCAAAATAACTTAATAAGCAATTAATATGCGCGAAACAATCAGTGGTACAAATGTGAAAATGAAATTAGTGTAAAATCCCTTCGGACAGATGTAATGAGTTCATTTTTGTGACGGGTCAAAGGGGAATGACCAATTAAGAAGATATTGTGCGTCATACCAACGACTTTAGAAATCGAAAATTAAAAAAAGTGCAAGTGTTCACTTCCGTTTTACTGCCGTTGTTCTAAAGAAACGGAAACCGGAAATTATTCTAATAAATATATAATCCATTCATCAAAATAGAGATTACCAGTTTTAAGAAAATGATGGATGAGTTCAAACAGATACAATTTTGGGGGGTTTGGTTGATTAAAACAGTTTTTTTCATATGCTATGTTCGCCTGTATTGATCGATTTGTGTGTGACGGTCGACAGATGTATAATTTACACACTTAGAAAATTGTTCCGGGCAATGATATCTACGACAAGTCTCTTGCATAGTTAGTAGAGCTGAAAGATTAACAGTGAATTTATTTATTCATATTCTCCGGTCATTGAAATAGAATATTAGATTTATTTGATGAGGTTTTCAAAACCAACTCAAAAGGGTACACTTCACACTGTAGTAGGTTTGGAAGTTTCATTAAAAATTTGAGAGCGACAAGCATCACTGCACTTGGCCTTATCAAGCAAGTAAAGTACCGCTCGAATCTTCAAGTGTGAAGGTGTTTAATCACGGGTTCGATCATAGTCAACTACGAAGGCACTTGTGAAGGGCTGCTTTGAGATGAATAAGTACATGTCAGTTAAATATATAAAGCTTCGTTGATGAGGCAAAACTTGTCGAAATTGGTTGAGGCTAATTTAACAGGATGGCCGTAGACCGTAGAAATTGAGACAAAACTTCCGTAAATTGTATCTTAGTCCTCGCTCCCTCCGAAATTACCACGCACACCGATCGCAGATTACGTCATACAGTCATACATACAGAGGACGGTCGTCACCATGATGGACAACCCACGTAATGTCGCTCACTTGTTCCGCGTGAAATACATTTTCATCATCCGTGATTATAATGAACTCTTCACAACTTTTATCTCTGAAGTACTGCCCTACTTTCAAATAGGCGGCAGTGGTTTCCGGACTAGATATAGGTCAATAAAACACGTAGGCGCGGACTTTTGATGAGAACAGGTAACATGTCTTCCTCGATGTGAGAAAATCAAATCTAAAGACTGCAGAGCCACGTGAATCGACAGGAACAAATGCGATAAAATTGGACCAAATTAAGTATAATCACTAACCCTCGTATCCGGGCAACACTGCGTCTTCAAAGGGATTTCAGGTTTATTCTTGAGTACAGTTTGAAAGAGCGTTACTGGTCTATTAAATTTCGGTTGAAAGTATCGCTCTTTTGAAAAAATTATGTTCGGTCTGGGTATTATGATCCTGCACAAAAAATATACTGACTCACTTTTGATGCGAAAAAAATTCTAATCATCTTCACGTGCTCTCTCCATAGACCGACAAAAATCTCTCCCGAGTCAAAAAATATAACCAATTTTCAAACGGCTTACGAAGTATTTCTCTGCGGAGGTAGAAACAACAAAGCATCCATCTGATCTAGAAGAGTCATTCAAAGTATCGATCAAATAAATACATCGGGAAATTCGATAATTAAGATGACAACACGCCTCTAATTGCACCACACATATGGCCAATTTAATCTGTTATGAATAACTATGAATCGATACCCCAGGATACAGCCATCTCTCACGTTCTGACCCTATGACCATTCCACTCTCCCTCTGAGAGTTTCACAAGTTTGTGGCGATGACGTCATCAATGCTTCCCACGGCTCTCCTTGGCATGGCATGGCAGGATGCAGTTAGAAACCCAAGATCAGCGATTTTACACCCATGGATAAGTTGTTTTCAATGTCCAACGTATTTCAGGGCGGTCGGGGTGATAACGCCGTTGTGGTATGTGAAACGCGGTGAAAATGTCCATTAACATAGACGTCTTCTCAGTGAGGCGGCCTCATGTCGGTTTAAAGGATGCGTGACTAGGATGTTGAACGCAAACTTGATAATTGCATTAGAGATCACGGCCAAGATGAAGGACATTTGTAAGGAAATATTCACTGACAAATGCCAACTGAATAGCTGAACTTTCCTCTCGAGTACAATCCGTCGAAAACAAACATTCAGTGGTGTTGTACAAGCACAAACATTTACGTGGGGCAACCGCAGAAACATTACAGACCCATGAAAAGACAATCAAATTTCATTGGTCAACACCCGCCAAGGCCAACTCAGAGTTCATTCGAACAGCTAGTCGTTGAACTTGTTCATCACAAATTTTAAAGCTTTAATGTTTTGCCACTTGGTGCGTCTACGTTTGCATTTATGTTTGATATCTGTGGCCCTGTGTACCGTACCGGCGTCGCCACATTTCACAGTTCGCGTCATCTGTCCGTGCGTGCTGTTCGACTGTGCAAGCTACTTCTCCCATTTCCAAGGAATATCATCATGATGAAACTGAATATACTGAGAATCTAAAATCTGTCTGACAAATTAACAAACAACCTCGAGAAGAGACTGCGAGAAATCTTATGGGAAAACGCGTCTTTGAAAGAAACAATTAGCGGGAAAATGATAAATCATTAACGATTTATAAATTCATTTTTGATTTATACCACCTCAGACAATGATTATGGACTTTCAGGCACTCAGTGCCGCCTACTCGCAATTTGAGGAAACCACGCTTCCGAAAGTCACGTACTTTGTTGGTTTGACTGAACACGCCTGGAAGGCAATTCAATTACATCAGTATGTTAGGACTCTATGTAATTGTAAGATTTTAAACTATGAAAATTTCGATTTATTTTCTGGTTATCACTACATTTTTTCTTTCGAATCAAATAACGCTTGACTGCATTACATTTCTGACCTTAAAAAAGTCTGTGAAAGGGTAATTAATTCATTTACCGAGATATTCTCTGCTGGCGCAAAATCGCAAGAGAGAGTCGGGAGCACGTTCTTTGAAAGTTTTGCAGGAAACAAGTGGGCGAAAACATATAAACAACGACGACGCAGACTCGGCCCAGATGGAGGTTGATGTACAATGCGAGTAAATGGTGAACAATAAACTCAGAAAGACACTCAAAAGATTTGTAATAGCAGATTAAAAGATCAATGCGAGTATTCCTCTTTCGCTTAACGGCCTGCTATTACGTTCAGAGAGATATGTTGCCCGGCACGTCGTTTGACAAAATATGTTGTCCATTGAGCGCCATCGATTTGACCTCACGGGGAAGTATCCAACACTCGCCTCCATCCATCAAACCGCGCCATGGTAGCGTGTATGTACTTGTCTCGTTTCAGATGCTGAGAAATGCAGGGTCCTTGAAACAGAAACCACTGGTCAAGAAAATGACAGTTTGTTTGTCAGGAAACAGTCGTTAACCTTTGAACTCCTCGTGAAATACATGGAGAATTATCTTTTTATTGAGAATTTACGGCTAGTCATACATCTAACCTATCGCGACGTAAAACGAAATTTAGTACGTAATTTTCGAGTTTACTCTGCGGTAACTCTGCCAGTTGCTGCACTGCTTCGCCATGTCGTGAAAGTTTATCTCGTCAAGTGTGGTCCTAATCTCCAAGACCAAGTGGTCATATTCAGTTCCCTCCTCGTTGAAACGATTTGCTGTTCAGCGTCAACTCCTTGTTCTCTCCATGTTATGTCTTGCTAGAACGTGCGCCTTCAATGTTTGGTGGCTGCCTCACACGTGTTTACCTTATTGCACAAACGATTTCCTTCCTTCCTGAAAACGCTGCAGCGTTAAACGTTCACACTTACAGAGAAATTGCTCGACAACTTTTAGAAGGAATTCTCATTGTAGGTTTATTTTAGTCGCACCAATATGACAACCAGTGTCAATTAAAAATTAAGTAAATTTCAGTGTTTAAAGCAAGAACTGTGCAATGATTTGACCCCTGGTTTTGACCCCTGGGTTGGACAAGATCTCTCTCTCTCTCTCTCTCTCTCTCTCCCGCTCTCTCTCTCCCTCTCTCTCTCTCTCTCTCTCTCTCTCGTCAAGGCGTCTTAGCGATACCCGGTTTGGCAATACTTATGCCACTGTTATGGGTAAAACTTAGGTCTGAGTGCGTTGTATACTCAAGAATGGGGGATTTGATCCAGAAAACAAAACGACATGTGAGTGCCGTCTTCAACATTACAAGTATTAAGTATGGCAGTAGACCAACGTTTATGGACTGATGGGACTCATATGTAACCCAAAATAGTTTTGCTGATACTATGCGTCATAATATAAACATTTTGACAGAGGAAATATATACTTTATTTCGTAGAGGGTAATGAAATATGCATCGAAATATCTCTTACACTTTATACATTGTCATGTGATAGATTGACACGCAGAGCGTAGTACTTAGAAAAGCGAATTTTTCAGAAACTTCAAAATCGCCGTGAAATATTGATGAATGTCAATGGAGCATTGAAGTGGAGATCCGAAAGTCGATGTTTGCATATCTGTTATACTCCTGCTGAAACGGTCCGGTATAAAAAGACTTGACTAGTTCAGAGAACTGTTCCGGATTCATCTCCAAGACGGGTTCTACTTTCAAATTCTATTTTTAATCTGACTGAGGCGGAGTATTTTCTGGTACTAAATGGCACCATTATTAACAAAACGAATACTAACATTTCCTCGAAATAATCCATTACAAACGAAAACAGCTCGCTCATTACAAATAGGCGCCCTCATATCTTGTCGCAGCGATCTCAGGTTCAATGCATGCAATGCAGCGCTGACAGATAGCCTTGTAAATAAATGGTCAATGAAAAATGACCCAATAACGATATATAGATTTATGAATCCAGGCTTTCATTACGACGTTTTCAAAACTTGTCAAAAGATATGTGCAAGACAGATGCGAGAGCTTGGCCTGACTAACTTTATT
>LD345061.1:2949-16502 GCA_001465055.1 Ptychodera flava
TGCTCGTCAGCCACACCTGCTTTAGAAAATTGTAGATGTCTCAACCTTTGCTATTGTCTTGATAAGAATGACACGTACAAGACTCTTGACAGGTCAGTACACTCAAACACAAACAATATCCTTCAATTATTCTCTTTGACGCCAATGCCGATTTCCTGTTTAGTCATAACACCATAAAAGACTCATAGTCTAAGAGGTCAGTCAACACAAACACACAAAATATATTACTGCTTTCATGAAATAGACTTCTCTTTTTTGGATATCAAATGACAGCTATCTCGGCCTCCCTATTAGTCATAACACCAAACATAGGACAATGTACATTTCTCAAGGTTTTGTCGATCACACATAAAATATTCTCAAATTATTCTCTAAGTAACGAGAATGACGATAACCTTTCCAAAAGTCAAGATTCCTCTGTGCGGCTGTGTTTTAGAAAAGTTTTCAGAAAGCACTTTGTCAACAACATGATTGTGTTTGGCAAGCGTTTATTTGCCCAAAGAAATACTGTCCCTTCACATGATTTGATTTCAAAGCCTAGGCTAAGTTAACTGTTTTATTTTAAAATTTATTTTTATATAAAGTTAATGAAAAAGGAGAGACAGTCCCCACTTCACTCTGTGAACAAGCACATGCACCAGTATTTTATTTTAATGGTCAGGGCGACTTTTGCATAATTTGTACATTTTTCATAAGAAAATGAAACGAATCGTGCTCAATTCCAGTATCTATCCTTCAGTTGGCAAATGATCAGCCTTCTTCATCATCGCATAAAATTTTAGATCGAAAAAGACAGTCGAAATAGCATCACAAATAGTTCGAAAAACGTCCCTATAAAAATAAAAGAATCGTTAATACAACAATCGAATTCAAGAGTAACGTCTTCCCTATTATACGGCAAATATCGCTGAGATGAAATAAGCCATCTTCGACGTACGTATAGCCACAGAATAAAAGGTCCGTGCGTGAAAATCGATGTTGAAAGGGAACCAGTTTTGTCTTACTTGACGTCATTTTCGGACAAGGTACATATCAGGGGAAAACGATATTGGTTTTCCTAACTTTCGCTCGCTGCATATCACGTTGCCGTATTGCCTTCGCTAAAGGACTGACCGCGAGACAGCAAGTAACTGTACCACCAAGTGGTACAGCATCGGATATAGGGGCTTGTAGATCAGGTCGATCAGTAAAGGTGGCATTATTTTTCTGTACCTTCTCAGACGGCCTTTACATTTTTCCTCCTTGAGTTTTGCTCTGCGTGTATTCTGTGCAATAAACGAGTCTCACGTACGTTACGCGGTGAGCTTAGAGAGACAACTGTACACTGGTCGTATACGTAATACATGCAATTTTTACATAGACTGGCTATATATCTGATGAAATTAATTCTATGACAGTTGCATTATCAAGCTCACAATTTTTTGAAATCCCTTCTGTTGCATGAGACAGAGTCGTTATATTTTTTCAAATTTGTTTTTGTTTCATGTGAGCAATTATTCATGTTGTTCTGCTCTATGAAATTTGCTAAATTGTCAGTCGACTCGTCAGATCTATACTCCTTTTCTCTTTGTAGATATACAATATTACAGTGTTTCGATGACATAATTTATGGTAGAGACCAGAAATTGTTTCATTGTCATACATGTTAAAGATTACCCAGGGTCTGAGTAGCACTCCCATGGTTTGTAATTCAACAATGTAGCAGAAAGCAGAACAACATCTAATAACTTTCGCATGAAATAATAAGCCCCGATATAATCAAATAAACAACAACAGCAACAATAACTTCCCCTTCTCGCTGAAAGAAATGTGTGTACCTGTGTGCGTGCGCGTGCATTTAGATATGAGATCACACAGCTTAGGGGCTGTCTATCTTTTTTGATGAATTTAAATTACGTTAAAATTTTACTGCAACTTAACGGTAAACATTTGGAAATGGCGCCCATGAAGTAAAAGAGGAAAACACTTCTCACTGTATATTGTGCTTATTAGTGCTTCGGAAACACTTGCAATTCGCATTTGAAGAAATTCTTTATGGAAAACTTTTCAATATTTGGCCGAGTCGATCTCATAACTGTATAAAGATGCGATTGTTTTTATTGACTTGAAAATTTAGAAGGCCACCTACGTTGGCATGTGATCAACAAGAACTTGAAGAATGTTGGTAATGACCTTTTAGCAGAAATGCGGCAACATGTGATTTTTCTGTAGTGAGTTACGATTAATAAAGAAATCTGAATTATTGTAAAGTATAAAAAGGGCACGGAACTCTAATTTTCATGACTATGCTTGTTTTTACTAAGTCAACCATAATTTCTTGTTCAACTTCCCAAAGCATGATGAGATACTCAGTAAACGGCTTGTCAACTCAGGCTGTGTGACATGTACAGGCTGCATTGTCATTGCTGCATGACGAGTGAATTCTGGCTCAGATTAGAATTCAAATGTAAACAATAACAGACCGAGTGCAATTTTTCTCACATTGACGCTATGCTGACGTCGACATGCTAAGTAGTGGATAATTCAACATGCTTTTGGGAGTAGAACAAGAACTTGCAATTGAAACATAGAATACTGAAAACAATTATCGAAGGTCAGAGTCCATTCATTATAATCAATCACAAAGTGACAGTTTGAAATAAATGGCAAATAAGCTGTCATGAATTCAACGTATTTAATGTTGTGTCAATATATGACTCAAAAGAGTAATTTCCGAACTTGTGTAAGGAGAGTTACATTTTATAAATTGATGTAAACAAGGCCATCGATAAATTCTGTTGAAAGCCGGCGTACCCCAACCAATTGCGTTCTTATACCCAAGGCACTGTTCAAGATCTGTAGACTACCATTGGAGGCAAGGAGTGTGCAAGTCTTAGTGGCATGTTGAGGTCTCTTTCGAGTGTTTGTGTTCAGTGATCTCTCATAGGTCTTGTACGAGCCAAACTGATCAAGATTGTTGCACGGGGCGAGACATTGGTAAATTAGATTACAATTTTGATGTACAATATCGCACAATACGCGCTATATGTTTGTCATTCATGCACGTAGTCATCGTCGGTTAAAGCTCCATGAGCTGTATCTTTTGGCTACTTTGTTTTCAGAAAACACGATTGGAACTAATTTGGGATAATTGGATCTTCATATTTTTCAAACTTCTCAAAAGTGCCTGGTTCCCTATTGCTGAATGTTGCAATATTACAAATTATTCGTATAAGCAAGTGTGTAACTTATAAAGAAAGTAGATGAGGTGATATTTGAAGATTAAATCGACATTACTTCACCATCCAATTATCCCAAATTAGTTCAAATCGTGTTAGAACTTTTGTTTTGTGGTTTCCCTATACTTTCTGCATTGAATCCCTAAACTGTAATTTAATGCCAAGTATTTAGCATATCAGCACAACCTATATTAGTATAATCCACATTGTTATTGTTGAAAATTGTATTCCAGTCCGGACTAGAATTCATATGTAAACAATAAACAATGATCACTACACACATACATGCTGTGTTGACAAAAAGAATACTTAAAAATTCAGCATGACAAACGGATTAGGGTCAGGCAGAAAATGAAATAAATGAATAAATTACATAGAAGAATAACGAACAGAGAGAACACAAAACAAATAGTGACCCTGCTGAGTGAGTGAATGCATTCTTCTCTTGTTTTCATGTCATCTGCTCTTGTGTTGTTTTGTCGTTGTTTGTTTGTACTTTGTAGTTTTTCAGTTATTTATTAATGGAGAAAATAATCATTCAATCTACACCATAATGAAACTACTGCCCTTAACAATATCGGACATCAGATGAAATCTGGACTAGCAAATAGTTAACAGTAAACATGCATTTATTTACATGTAGAACACTGTTGTACATAGTAGACAGGATATGGACTCCCAACACTACATGGAAAACCGACCATGAGAAAAACGTGGTTGAACTTCGCTTTAATTTCCCATAAAACTAAGAAAAAACATGATCCCCAGAGTCATTGGCAAATAAGGCCTCCAAGGTCATGCGTTGAAAATAATCCTGCTTTCGATGACGTTTGTACAGTGAAGTCTGCGGCCCGACAATTTCTTTAGTTTGGGCATAGGACTTAACTCCTGCTCCCATTTCTCCCCTTTCATGTTCTCTTCTCCATCTAACACACGTCTTTTTTAGTATCACATTCTTTATGTAAATACGTTCGCCATCTGACACACGTCTTTTTAGAATACCGCGTGTTGCCACAAAATAATTTTGAATGGTCTTTTTCCCACTCAGGACCGAGAACATGGAACAAGCTGCCTGTTAAACCTACGCCTTATGGATTCACATATTTCATGCCGCCATGCCCTCAAGACATTTTTTCGGGGAATAGTGTAGTTTTGTCCTGCGCCTAGAGTTCCCTTTAGAGATTAGGCGCATGTGTGGTTTCCAGCCAAGGGAATAATCAATTTTTACACTAAATTAACTAGCTGATGAAATTTCCCTAATCTGTTGATTTCCAAGGTATAAATTACCGTGTAAAGTTCCTTATTTTCGCCACTCACCAATCTTTGATTTAATGAAATTCAGTAATAATGCAGTTGAGATGTAGTGTTTGAGAGTCTAAAGAGTTATGGTGTGATCATTACGTCATGTGTTAATTTTTCCTTCGCTGAACGAAGAAAATACCAGGGAATAGTATGTTATTATTCTACAAGTTCATTTTAAGTTTCTCTCCAGTGTATCTTGTGCAACTTCCCTCGACTGTAAATTTCAGTCTTCAATCTAAATCCGATTAAAACGTATACTTTACAAGCATTGCAATTTGACGTACAGTTCTTTATTACACGGTACATGGAACACAGTAATACAAAGTTTAGAAATTGCATCATCTATTTTATTGCACTTGACGGAAATCATTCTGTGCTTTGTCCCTAAGTCTATAATTATTGTATTCCGAATTTTGACCTAGTGTTATCAGATTATGAATGGGTATGATTACAATTATTTAAGCTTCAACCATTCGTATTTGCAACAACATGTATTTACGACGCCAACCATTACACAACTAGCACTTGGTCGTACCTCTACTGCAACATTGTTTACCTTGCAACGCGTCATTTGCAAGAGGAGCTAGGGATCTTGTGTTATTTGAGTGTCACCTCCTGCCAGTAACTCTAACATATCACAGGTTGTCTAGGCCATTGAAAAACAAGTTATCTTCTAGGATTAGTAGCTCCAGATGTGTCACTAAAAACTAAAGAAACTTTGTTGGCTAACTGTTATCAATTACAACCATATGTTATGTAGTTAGGCTATGTTTAGTTTGTATTGTTTATGCATCAGCTCTCTTTTCGTAAATGCTTCAAAGGCAATTGCAAAGATATGAAATTAACGATCACATATTATACCACTAAACAGCTTTCAGAGCTTTACACAGGGGTATGTTGACTTTTTCTCTTAGCACTTTTTGCCTTGCCAGGCTACTTTTAAAATATTACACAACAGTTGCATCTGATCAAATATAGACGCTGATCACAATACTGTTGCTTTTAAACGTTTTTGCAATAAGATTTGCTGTGCTAGCTAATATTTGCTGTGCTAGTTACTAGTAAAGGTTTTGCCATTGGCTAGTAATGACAGAAGCATGGTTTGGAAGCTTTGAAAATAGACCATTTTGATCGAAGAGAAATGTAGGTACTTTTTGGCCACACCCGGCGCAATTCAAAACACGTGTGACCTTTGTTCTGGTCTCGAGCTCCGGCTCTAGAACGATTGCTTTGAGGCGGCAACAGACTAACAATATGCATCGTACTCAAAACTGCTATAGCCCTTCATTAAGTCAGTCACACACACACACACCACCACCACCACTCACACACACACAAACACACACACACACATACATACATACATACATACATACATACATACATACATACATACATACATACATACATACATACATACATACATACATACATACATATATACATACATACATACATACATACATACATACATACATACATACATACATACATACATACATACATACTTGCATTTATACGTATTAAAAGCTATTAAATATTCTGTGTTGAGTCACTTTGGTCTGCCACGTTCAACCAAATGTGAGGGAAAATGTCATTAACGCTTTTTTATCGTTGAGCACAATGAAAGGTCGTATAGATGACCATCACGGGATTTCGTTCATTTCTCATAGTAATACAATCGATAAAGGGATGTTAATGCAAAGAAAAATTGAATTCACCAGGTAAAAGACTGGAGCAAAGAACATGCACTGAAACAGGGCAGTTCATAAATGACGTCATGTATATTTAAATTAGCGGATGACATTTCACAATACAATCCCGAGAAGCACCGTCAAACCAACTGAACAGGAAACGACAAAAAATTTTACCATAAAATTAAGAATAACATGCATGGTACGATTTGCTCACCCAGCTACTGATAAGAATGGCAATACAATTAAATGGCGATGTTTCGTAAACAAATTTTATCTACTGAAAAATAAGATGAAAATATGAATTTTACAATGTAACACTTAAAAGAAAGTTGCATCATACAAGCCAAACAATGTCCATCGAATGTAAACTATTTAACCTTTAATTCGAAATGAAGTATGCGACCTTCAAAAGTGAAACGAAGTTCAAATTTGTGGGCGTCGTACAAACTTAAGTTACATTTAAGGTTTTAAAGGATTATTAATTCGTGTAAAATAACCAGTTCACATTAATCTGTTTCAACTGTGACATGAATTGCAAAATCAACGAACTTTAAAAGATTTAAATTACTCAAAATTGGCTTTGACTCTACGACAAAATTAACTCATGGAGAATGTTCAGTTATCACACACCACACAACATAAGAACCCGGTTTCTTATATGTTTTATTACCGGAAACAAAACACTGCTCATACTGGAAGTTTAAAAAACGATTATAAGTGAAAGCCTCGGTCAAGTAAATAATTTAACTTGTGCTATAGAATTGACTGTTAAAACTATTTTTTTTAAACACAAATTTCTTTAAAAAAACAAAATACAAAGGGTAACTTCATTGTAACAGCTTTCAAGCAAACTCGAAAAATCGTTTACGGAAGCCTTTCAAGCACATGGTAACATGAGGGAATGATAAATTTAAATTGTGATTGTCTCCAAAATCAATGTTGCAGTTCTATAACATGTTATTCACACAAGGAAAGAATTTTTTGTTATGTTAGAAAGTCTTCACTAGTTTAGATGATACAGTAACACCTACATTCGCCGTTGCAGTAGATTTATATTCACACCATAAAAATCATTTCCCTGTTTCTGCTAGACCAAAAATGAATTACACTTGGTTTTTTTCCTCACTGTCATGTACGGGATAATGTGATGGCAAGAACATACTTCTATGATACTTGCCAAGAACAGCCCCCCTCTCTCATAATTTTGTCCAGGCCTTTAGTAAACTGTATGGGCAGTGGCCACAGTAGTGGACACAGCAGCGTAGACAAGGAACAATTTGGGCAGTTCAAATATTTTGGCAATTGTTTCTGTCGTGTGAGGATATTTTTAGGAAACAGATACTGAGTTTGAGCTTCTCTGTAATGCTATACAGGACACTCCATTGTCCATTGCCATATTGCGCAGAGGACGTCAAAATCATCAGGCTCTTAGGAAGATCGACATTTTAGAATGTCCGGCGAGTTCCTGATGGGTGGAATATACGAACAATTTTCATTCCTAAAATTTAAATCGCAAAGTAGATTAGTATATTGCTTTCGGAAACTGTTAAGAGGACACAGCTTTGTCTTATGTCGTGTCGGTTCATAATCAACTTGACATAAAACCAACTGCAACGAAACCAGTTCGGGCTGACCCAACTCGGCCAATAAGTGACCGTGACACGGTTTTCGTTGTGATGTGGAACACTCCATGCAAAAACATTGGTAATAGATTTATGCTGAGATAAACTATCGTTGCATGAAATTTTGAACTTTTATTGAAAATAATAAATTATGATAAAATTTATTGAGAAGAAAACACAACTAACAAAACGTAATACAAACCTATCTGGCAAGTCAATGAAGAAAGGGTGTGTCATTTGGCACTTGTCACAAGCTGCCCGCTTAGAGTACGTCAATTCCACGAACCTTATGTACAGGAGATTGTTAATCTTTTTTTGCGGGTAAAACAGCTGTTATTGATTTGGCATTTTTCCATCAAAATTTTACAAAGTTGGTATTGTCTGACTTGATTATTAATTTAGACCGAGTTGAGGGGTCTAGCCGATTTGTTTTAAAACTGAACTTACCTGATCCTGTCTTGCCACTTGATAAGCAACAGGTAAAATCATTTGTTCGACATTTTTTAAGGCGAAACGGATATGGAATTCTCAATGAGGCACTGGTTCCCCAATTCCACTTCTAGATAAATCGTATCTAACAGACATTACGACTCAGCCCGGATGAACCAATATGCTTTAAGTAGTCTACGTTACGCGCGCGGAGAATCATACAGACGCCAGAACGTTCACGTCAACAGGAGATGGCTGTCGCACCGACTTCGATGAAATACTTGGGTGAACGTTGCGATTGGCCGCTTCAAAGCCACGCTTCCACGTTGACAGCTGTGCAAAGTTCACTAACCCGTGCGGAAAGAGGTTTACAGAACAGTCGCTGTGTGACCAAAAGATTCAAGTCAAGCGTGCCTAATAAACCACATGTGGCTAAAATGGGGAAAATATCGAACAACTCTGCTAAGGACTCCTTGACAGGCCTTAAAAGTCATTCAAAGGTAAAGGTTCATACCAAGAAATCTAACTTTGAAAAGAGCAAATCACAGCCCCGCTGCCAGTCTGCGGGGAAGAAAACAAAGCGACGGAAAGAACACGTAGCTCGGGAGTCGATACCCCAAGAGACATCTACACAGCAATGTGAATCAGTGATCCACTTGAGAAAGTCAGAACTTAAGAAAATATGTAGCACTCTGCATGACATTCTAAAAGGTCTAGGTAAGATTTATGAAGAATTCAATGAAATAATACTGACAAACATTAATCGAACATGGTCTATTCCTTCAAATGAACACACCTTGAAGTTCATAATACATCCTGGAAATCAAGACACCCTCGACGAAATCGAACTTACCTTCAAAACTGACTATGTTGACGTAAATTTTCATATGGTCGGCTACTTAGAAAGGCTCGGTTCAGACAATTTTTTGATGGTGGATGATGCCGGAAATGTCTACAGAGCTGCAGGCGATATACTGTACGTAGTGGGAAAGAACTTGTTTCGATACTTAACTACAGGCCCGGTGGATCTTGGTCACTACGACTATTATAGACGCCTGACTTCAGAGGTCAGCTTGGAATGCATCGGCTGGACAGAGTGTAAAGTAGGTAAAGCAACACGTAATACGGTTAAGGGACCATCATATATAATAAGTCGTACATTAGACAGCAAAACGTCATATAAAGTCGTTTAGGGATGGGTTGTTGGTTTGAATATCTTAAAAACACTGTACATCTTGTGCAATGTTTACAGTAGTTACATTGTAAATATCTGTTAAGTGAGCAGTCCCCTTAGTCCATAAGCGTTCATGTAAATCAGAAGTCCCCTTTCGGGATTTGGTGACAACATTTTTGAAGGCCCATTATATATGTTTATTATCTGGGCACCGGGGCGATTTGAAGTTAATTGATGTTGAAGTGGAAAATACATTCATTACTCATATTGTAAAACTCCACAGGCCAATAAATGAACATTCATTTAGGTGTAAGCGGCCTTGCGCAGCGCTCCAAATGTAGTTGTACAATAATACTAATTACAACCCAGATGTTCATGACGTAAAAGAAAAGTTTATTCAATAGAGTATCAAACTGTTCGCAACTAAATTGGCAAGATATTAGAAATGACGCAAAGATGACGTCAAGATTTTCAATTCTCTATAAAAGATGCTGTAGACGCGGTACATGTAGTTTACATCACGCACTGCACAAGGTTGCTATTAGTAGAGTTCTGTGCTCTGACGCTTATATATTCTCAAGTGAAAGAATGAAAGTAAATGATCCCCCCCCCTCCGGAAAAAACCCAAACAAATTGTAAACATTTCAAGATAACGGCTCGGCAATCATCTTCAAAAACGATGTTCCATCATGCAAGCTAAATAGTTTCCTCATCACCATGTCGTTGATTATGTTTTGATGACATCACGTAAACAGGTAACTTCACCAGGGACATATTTGTGTTGCAATGAGATACATGTACAGCAGCGGAGCTATCAGATCGTGAACTGTCCTTCTTTGAATCAGTTTAAGTTTTGGTTTTATATCTCGTCAAATAAAGTACAAAAACTGAGTCAGGTTAATAATAGAGAAAGATTTGTCTTGATTTTGTTCACGAACACCTTTTGAGGGGCATTCAAAAGCATTTTCACTCATTTTTTAAAGTACGCACCTTCAAACTCATAATGATTAAGAAGTCACCTTCCCAGGTATAAATTATATCTTTGGTCCACAGACGCTGTGGTGCGCAACACATTTAAAATATTTGTTAAAACATTTGTCACATTTCATTATAAAAGAAGCAAAACTGATCATTGATAATAATTGCAAACTAGGTGACTGTTCAGCTAAAGGAATTGTAAATATAGAAGACTAATCATTAAACATCACTAGCAATCCGGTGCATAGACCAATGACTTTTTCTTTATCTATAATGATATAAGGTCAGGCTAACTATGTAGAGGTTTGCTGAACGTGAAAAGTCTAAATACATTAGGTTGGCTAGAATACAGCTCACTCCTTTCCGCTGATGCGTTTCTTGCAAATTAGCAGACAGCAGTGTTTTATTGTGTTAGCTTTTTATACATCAAATGCTAATTTGAAATCTGGCAAAAGAATCTAGGGTTGGTAGAGATGGTGATACTGACAACACTGCTAATCCAATGAAAGAGTTTTCATTAAAATATTCGAGCCAAGGCTTCTCAGCGGGTCCCATAAAATATAGAACTGTTTAATCAATATATAAGTCATGCACAGTAACATTGTAAAAGCTGGGTCCGTCAAAATGGAAATATAGAAAATTCATTCTTCTTTAGCGGGGAACGCAAAATTTGACATTTTTTTGCAATTTGAAAGTAAGTAGAGTATATATACTTTCTTCCAGGGTCCTACACTTTCTTCTTTTCCCTGTCAGGTGAATATTTTTTCGTGATTGAGTGACTCTATACAACATAGATGTCGAGGTTTATGCAAACCTGGATCCTAGAGCGGACCAATTACGTTTGAGTTAAATGGCCCAGTCACGTCACCTCTCATATGTCCTTGAGGACCTATCAGAGCAAAGATATAATCTCTGTTGCAATTTCTCACGTTGTTTTTACGACAGTTTTCCCGCGTGACGGGTCAGAAACTTTTAAGAGAACTCAGTTTTGTCGAAGTCAGAGTTCAAGTGTTCTATTTATCGTTACTAAGTTTTCTATGCAATAAAACCTCAAGTGGTTTATATTCTTTACTTGTACTGCTGGTGTCCGACTGTCGTGACTGCCATCAAAGAACCTGCCCTCTCATTCCCCATCTATTATCATTTGGAACCACTTTTCCTGTTTTGATTAAATAGTATATGAGAGAGAGAGAGAGAGAGAGAGAGAGAGAGAGAGAGAGAGAGAGAGAGAGAGAGAGAACTGTTTGCCGACTCTCGTCGGTGTCAATATTTTAGACAATTTAGAGCACAATCAAGATAATGTTCATTGCTTGTCATACATGAATGAGCAAAGCATTACATTAAATGATCCATGTGATGTTTTGTCGAAAAGTGTTCCCATAGATTCAGCGGTCAGACTTAATTTAAAATAGCACACTTTTTAGCCCACGTGTTCACACACGTGAGCTAATGTCATAGCGATGACTGTCTGTCTGTCTGTCTGTCTGTTTGAGTGTGTGTGTGTCTGTCTGTCTGTCTTTTTTGCACGATAACTCAAAAATGCCTTGACATATTCAAGTCATATTTGGTACACAGGTACCATATGTTACTTGCAAGAACTGGTTAGATTTTGGTTAGTGTGACTTGCATATTAATGAAGTTATGCAATATCATTTTTTTCATATAATGGCTTCAATGGAGACAGTAATGACAGTGTCGACACATATCAAGAAATACTGCATAAAATTTCATGAAACTTTTCACAGATGACAGTCTCAGAAAATTATGATGATACTGTGAGTGTCATGCGAATTATCTCCTCATTTGCATATTTAATGAACTTTTGATGATATAACTCTGAAATTCGCTCACCAAATTTGATGATACATGCAACAAACATTGATGTGATATATATCTAATTGTACTGAGAAGCGTTAGGCAGCATCAATTTCATAAGTAGCTCTTTTGCATATTTTATAAAGTTTTGTAATTAGTCATATAACTCCTAAATAATTGCATCACATTTTATGAAATCAGCTGCAGATACTGATCCGACAGATATCTGACTGTGTTCTAAAGCATCTAGTAATGTGAAGTGAGTTAAGGGTTCATTTGCACATTTAATGAACTTTGTAATTAGGTATATAACTCTAAAATTACGGCACCAAATTTGGTGAAACCTGCTCGAGAAATTGATCTTATAAATATCTAATTGTCCAATGAAGCATTGAGCAGTGTTAAGTTTAATAACCGGCTCATTTGCATATAAAATAAACTTTTGTAATTGGTGATTTAACTCTGAGAGTACTTGCGAAAGTTGATGAAACCTGCTACATATAATGATATAACAGATATCTGATTGTTCTGTGAAGCGTACTACTGCATTATTAATGAACATGTAATAGTGAACCTCGTGAGTACATTCAGTTCAGATCTAGTTTCATATAACATGCATAGAGCCAGCAGAAAGCCTTGAGACTGACGATATATTTTTCTAATGCCTATTTTTCCGGGCAAAATCATCAGTACATGATAAGTAACGGCAGTGAAATAATAGAGGGACCTCTTTGTCCTGGCGAGTACTCGGCCACACATACACAATGGGTGGCCAAGCACTCGCCTACCGTTAATATGTGTAATATAAAACAAAGAAAGCCTGCCAGCACTAATTCAATGATTTCTTATTATCTATTAGAATGAAGAATCCACGAGGACAAACGAAAACACCTGTAAAGAAACAGGTATGTGTCAGAGTTGAATCTCTATTTAAAGAAAGGTCAAGCTAGTGAATATGATGAGAAATGCGTGTCTTATTCACCGAATCAGGCGTACTTGCCATTGCTGATGAATAAAGTAAAACTATACAATCAAAAATTAAGCTAAGAAAAAAGATTACTACTTCGCTTAGTGATTCTGTTCGTACACATGAGACTCATGCTTTGTTTCTTTGTTTGGTTGTTTGCATGTGTGTTTGTTTATTTGTTAAATATGATGAATTCAACTTATAAAATAAATAATCAATAAGGATTTGTATTTCTGGTTATGTTTGTTTGTCAATAGAGAGCTGTGTCTTCCTTTGTTTGTTTGTTTTATTTATATTAGTAGTAAGTTTTTATTGGGGTTTGGGATAAAACAAGAATTTTTACACCCATTT
>LD345062.1:0-10279 GCA_001465055.1 Ptychodera flava
AACGTTGAAAATGTCTTGCAATATTTAAACACAAATACAGACTTACACCCATTGTGTGAGACTGGGTCTGCAAATGTCGGTAATGACAATACCACCAGACTTGCTGCAGATATCATTTGTTTTCCTTTTCGGAAAATTCTTTAGCTGAAGGTTTAGTTTAAATCTGGGTGAAGTACTTGACTCTTATTTGGCAATACGTAAGGAATATGGAACTGTGAACCCATCAATTGGAAATGGGAAATTAAAGAAAAGTTTTTACTGATCCCATAAAAATGTGGAATTTGGAAAATCTGCACAACGCAATAAACCAGAATTGGTTTTGCTAAATGCTACTAAAGATATATAGGAGTTGCTGAGGAAAGTACAGAGGAACATGTAAGAGTACTGTTCAAAGCTGCCAAAATTTTGAGAAAAGCAATATCAATATCAAGAAGCACACCAACCAAAGGCAGTCTTATCCAACCAATTCTCAGAGCCCATTATCAAACAATGATATGAAAAATGATATCATTGCCAAACCCGACTTGCCACCTCCAGCAAACAAAAGGAGGGAGCTGGAGGAAAACACATTCGTACCCATAGTAAGCATGCTTCTTCCTGCCCCTGAAGCTGCCGTGCATTTGATCAGATGTTCTTGTACATAAAATATATGCAAAACAAATATCTGCTCTGACATGTAATGACATGTACGGAAATACACTGTCATTATGAGGCTGATGAAAATTATGTAATGATTATCAACCTAAGCATGAAAATCTTCCGTTTTTTGAAAGTCACTCATGCAGAGTTATGAACATGAGTTTTAAAGTAACTGTGTGATCGTATTACTTTTATAACTAAAATTTCTTCAGATTAGAGATTATGGCATTAAAAGTCATTGACCTTTGACAGGAAATGTTCTACATCTAACTTCCTGAGACTGTTGTATACGTTTTATGAATCTGAAATTGTATACAAGATAATCAATTGTGATGTTTTAAGATATGGAAGTCATTTCTACAAAAATTAGAAGAAATTTCATACTGACTTTCAATTGACCTTTGGTAAAGTAGTTCTATACATATTTTAATGCAATAGCCATTTTATTTTCAACAAACCTCAATGTTAATTATTGTTAGGAATAATCCACATCAAAATGCATGTTTCCAAACGGAATTTAGTGGCAAACTGGCCATAAAAAGTCTTTTCATGTCTAAGAATAACCGATTTTTCTCAATTTTAAGGAAATGACCTTGAAATGACCTTCAGAGTTGTCAGAAAAATTGCCAACAATGTTTTTTGAAAACCTTGGCCATTAACTAACTCGATGACCTAAGTTAGCAAAAATCTTCACTCAAAACACACGGAATGACAATTGACCCCGGACTATACATTTATTATTATTATCATTTATTGCTAATGTTACCTTTCTTAGTTTTTCTTGTCCGAAATTAAACTTCGTTCGCATTTCATACGACTTTTGGAAACTAACTTTGTACATTTTTGTCTTTATTTACTTTTCTAACGGGAGATGGGTAGTACTGTTGCGGCATACTTGATGGCTTCTGCCTGTATATGACCATTGAAATTGTCGTACTTTAGGTAGGGAAGATATTCAGCTGTTTATTGGGCACTTGTCACACGCTGCCCCCTTAGAGTAAGTCAATTTCACGAACCATAGGTACGGCAGATTGTCAATCCTTTTTGCGTGTAAAACTTTCAATAACTGCCCGCTGACGGTCATTCCGATCCACATTCTTTGGTATGGAAAATGACCACCCTTTTCCGAACACACTTGTGGTCTGCTGCGGGTTGACAGCGATTCAAATTAAGGAGCTTCTTATACGGGAAATTTTCAATCTCTTTCATGGCATACCTATCCCCGTCAGCCAATTCAGTAAAATTACAATCGTCGCACTTTAAGTACGTGTAATTTATGGCCTTTGAGTTAGAGCACCTGCCGTCCAATCGCCACCATCTGACATTCAAATAACCGTACTTGAGGTAGCGAAGTATGTCATTGTTTAACCGCACAATAAGCTACCCTGGTCCCGCCGCTGACATCTTTATTCACGCTCGTATGAACGGTAAATTGTCTATTCTTTATCGGATACACCTGTCACCGATTCCCGCCGTCCGACTTACTAGTCAAAGCCAATTTTAGTGGTCAGCATTTGCAAACCTTACCGAGGATATTGGTCGCCTAATTGATAATACTAGACATCCGTCCTGTCATGACAACTCAGGAGCAGTACGAGACTTTATTAAGTATCTATTACCTCTGCCGTAAACTGCCTCTGGCAGAAAATTAAAATCCCCGTAGAACCGTGCCAGTCCAATACATCACTAGGCATTTGACCGATCACATTTCTGCTGACCAATTGAATAGTAAATTTCGTTCAAAAAGAAAATCCATTTAAATTCATGTTTGCCAAGTATAGATTGTTCCATCTTTGGCAAATTTAAATTTGTACATTCTCGTCTTTATTTACTTTCTTGACGGGATATCACATGGGAGGTCACATGCCATTTTGTCAAAAACTTGTTATGCTAAGATATCCCTATATACCAAAAATCAGACCTCCAGCTCTATTGGCTGGCTCAGAATTAGATATACACATAAATTATGAGGAACAGGATGTGGTGTGATAAGGTCTCCCATCATACGAAATATAAAGGGTGTAGCACTTGTGGTTACTTAGTTATGGATATTTACTCATATTTAAGGTCAAAGGTCATCGAGGTCACATGACATTTTGTCAAAAAAAATCTTTATGCTAAGTTATCCCTATATACCACAAATCAGACCTCTAGCTCTATTGGCTGGCTCAAAATTAGATATGAACATAATTGATGAGGTACAGGATATTGTGTCATAAGGTCTCCAATCAAACCAAATATGAAGGGTGTCGAACTTGTGGTTACTTAGTTATGCACATAAACGTATTTTCGAGGTCAAAGGTCATCGAGGTCACATGACATTTTGTCAAAAAAATTTTTAAGCTAAGTTATCCCTAAATACCAAAAATCAGACCTCTAGCTCTATTGGCTGGTTCTGATTTAGATATGCACATAATTGATGACGTAGTGTCATAAGGTCTCCCATCATACCAAATATAAAGGGTGTAGCACTTGTGGTTACTTAGTTATGGATATATACGTGTTTTCAAGGTCAAGGGTCATTGAGGTCACATGACATTTTGTCGAAAAAATTCTATTGCGAAGTTATCGATATATGCCAAAAATCAAACCTCTAGCTCTCTTGGCTGGCTCAGAATTAAATAGGCGCATAATTAATGATATACAGGATGTGGTGTCATAAGGTCTCCCATTATACCAAATACGAAGGGTGTAGCACTTGTGGTTACTTAGTTATGGACATATACTCAGATTTAAGCTCAAATATCATCGAGGTCACATGACATTTTGTCAAAAAATTTGTATTGCTAAATTGTCCCTCTATACCAAAAATCAAATCTCTAGCTCTATTGGATGGCTCAGGATTAGATATGCACATAATTGATGAGGTACAGGATGTGGTGTCATAAGGTCTCCCATCATGCCAAATATGAAGGGTGTAGCACTTGTGGTGACTTAGTTATGGACAAGTACGTATTTTCAAGGTCAAAGGTCATCGAGGTCACATGACATTTTGTCAAAAAAAATTTTATGCTAAGTTATCGATATATACCAAAAATCAGACCTCTAGCTCTATTTGCTTGCTCAGAATTAGATATGTGTATAATTGATGAGGTACAGGATGTGGTGTCATAAGGTCTCCCATCATGCCAAATATGAAGGGTGTAGCACTTGTGGTTACTTAGCTATGGACATATACTCATATTTTAGCTCAAAGATCATCGAGGTCACATGACATTTTGTCAAAAAAGTTGTATTGCTAAGTTGTCCCTATATACCACAAATCAGACCTCTAGCTCTATTGGCTGGCTTAGAATTAGATATGCGTATAATTAATGAGGTACAGGATGTGATGTCATAAGGTCTCCAATCATGCCAAATATGAAGGGTGTAGCACTTGTGGTTACTTAGCTATGGACATATACTCAGATTTTAGCTCAAAGATCATCGAGGTCACATGACATTTTGTCAAAAAAATTGTATTGCTAAGTTTTCCCTATATACCAAAAATCAGATCTCTAGCTCTATTGGCTGGCTCAGGATTGGATGTGCACATAATTAATGAGGCACAGGATGCGGTGTCATAAGGTCTCCAATAATGTCAAATATGAAGGGTGTAGCACTTGTGGTGACTTAGTTATGGACATATACATATATGCAAGATCAAAGGTCATCGAGGTCACATGACGTTTTGTCAAAAAAATCTTTATGCTAAGTTATCGATATATACCAAAAATCAGACCTCTAGCTCTATTTGCTTGCTCAGAATTAGATATGCGCATAATTGATGAGGTACAGGATGTGGTGTCATAAGGTCTGCCATCATGCCAAATATGAAGGGTGTAGCACTTGTGGTTACTTAGTTATGGACATATACTCAGATTTAAGCTCAAAGATCATCGAGGTCACATGACATTTTGTCAAAAAAATTGTATTCCTAAGTTGTCCCTATATACCATGAATCAGACCTCTAGCTTTATTGGCTGGCTTAGAATTAAATATGCGCATAATTGATGAGGAAGAGGATGTGGTGTCATAAGGTCTGCCATCATGCCAAATATGAAGGGTGTAGCAATTGTGGTGACTTAAAAATCGAAAGGTACATATTTTCAAGGTCAAAGGTCATCGAGGTCACATGACATTTTGTCAAAAAAGTTGTATTGCTAAGTTATCCCTAAATACCAAAAATTAGACATCTTGCTCTATTGGCTAGTTCTAAATTAGATATGCACATAATTGTTTTTCTAGATTTTGTGTCATAAGGCCTCCAATCAAACCAAATATGAAGGGTGTAGCACTTGTGGTGACTTACTTATGGACATGTACGTATTTTCAAGGTCAAAGGTAATCGAGGTCACATGGTATTTTGTCAAAAAAATCTTTATGCTAAGTTATCCCTATATACAAAAAATCAGACCTCTAGCTCTATTGGCTGGCTCAGTATTAGATATGCGCATAATTGATGAGGTACAGGATGTGGTGTCATAACGTCTGCCATCATAAAAAATATGAAGGGTGTAGCACTTGCGATGACTTAGTTATTGAAATAAACGTATTTATTAGGTCAAAGGTCATTGAGGTCACATGACATTTTGTCAAAAAAACTGTATTGCTAAGTTGTCCCTATATACCAAAAATCAGATGTCTAGCTCTATTGGCTGGCTCAGGATTGGATGTGCACATAATTAATGAGGTACAGGACGTGGTGTCATAAGGTCTCCCATCATGCCAAATATGAAGGGTGTAGCACTTGTGGTGACTTAGTTATGGACGAGTACGTATTTTCAAGCTCAAAGGTCATCGAGGTGACATGACATTTTGTCAAAAAAGTTGTATTGCTAAGTTGTCCCCATATACCAAAAATTAGACCTCTTGCTCTATTGGCTGGTTCTGAACTAGATATGCACATAATTGATTTTGTGGATTTTGTGTCACAAGGTCTCCCAGCATACCTAATATGAATAGTGTAGCACTTGTGGTTACTTAGTTATGGACATATACGTATATTCAAGGTCATCGAGGTCAAATGACATTTTGTCAAAAAAAATTGTATCGCTAAGTTATCCTTATACCAAAAATCAGACCTCTACTTCTATCTGTTGGCTCAGAATTAGATATGCGCATAATTGATGAGGTACAGGATGTGGTGTCATAAGGTCTCCCATTATGCAAAATATGAAGGGTGTAGCACTTGTGGTTACTTAGTTATAGACATATACATATGTGCAAGATCAAAGGTCATCGGAGTCAAATGACATTTTGTCAAAAAAATCTTTATGCTAAGTTATCCCTATATACCACAAATCAGACCTCTAGCCCTATTGGCTGGCTCAGAATAAGATATGCACATAATTGATGAGGTAGGTATTTTGTGTCATCAGGTCTCCAATCAAACCAAATATGTAGGGTGTAGCACTTGCGGTTACTTAGTTATGGACATAAACGTATTTTCGAGGTCAAAGGTCATCGAGGTCACATAACATTTTGTCAAAAACATTTTTATGCTAAGTTATCCCTAAATACGAAAAATCCGACCTCTAGCTCTATTGGCTGGTTCTGAATTAGATATGCATATAATTGATGACGTTTAGTCATAAGGTCTCCCAGCATACCAAATATGAATAGTGTAGCACTTGTGGTTACTAAGTTATGGACATATACGTATATTCAAGGTTATTGAGGTTAAATGACATTTTGTTAAAAAAAATTGTATCGCTTAGTTTCCCTCATACCAAAAATTAGACCTCTACTTCTATCGGTTGGCTCAGAATTAGATATGCGCATAATTGATGAGGTAGAGAATGTGGTGTCATAAGGTCTTCCATCATGCAAAATATGAAGGGTGTAGCACTTGTAGTTACTTACTTATGGACATATACATATATGCAAGATCAAAGGTCATCGAGGTCACATGACATTTTGTCAAAAAAATCTTTATGCTAAGTTATCCCTATATACCACAAATCAGACCTCTAGCTCTATTATCTGGCTCAAAATTAGATATGCACATAATTGATAAGGTACAGGATATTGTGTCATAAGGTCTCCAATCAAACCAAATATGAAGGGTGTAGCACTTGTGGTTACTTAGTTATGGACATAAACGTATTTTCGAGGTCAAAGGTCATCGAGGTCACATGACATTTTGTCAAAAAAATTTTTAAGCTAAGTTATCCCGAAATACCAAAAATCAGACCTCTAGCTCAATTGCCTGGTTCTGAATTAGATATGCATATAATTGATGACGTAGTGTCATAAGGTCTCCCATCATACCAAATATAAAGGGTGTAGCACTTGTGGTTACTTAGTTATGGACATATACGTATTTTCAAGGTAAAAGGTCATTGAGGTCACATGACATTTTGTCAAAAAAAATTGTATCGCTAAGTTATCCTTATACCAAAAATCAGACCTCTTCTTCTATCGGTTGGCTCAGAATTAGATATGCACATAATTAATGAGGTAAAAGATGTGGTGTCATAAGGTCTCCCATCATATCAAATATAAAGGGTGTAGCACTTGTGGTTACTTAGTTATGGACATATACGTATTTTCAAGGTCAAAGGTCATTGAGGTCACATGACATTTTGTCGAAAAAATTCTATTGCGAAGTTATGAATATATGCCAAAAATCAAACCTCTAGCTCTATTGGCTGGCTGAGAATTAAATAGGCGCATAATTAATGATGTACAGGATGTGGTGTCATAAGGTCTCCCATTATACCAAATATGAAGGGTGTAGCACTTGTGGTTACTTAGTTATGGACATATACTCAGATTTAAGCTCAAAGATCATCGAGGTCACATGACATTTTGTCAAAAAAATTGTATTGCTAAGTTGTCCCTATATACCAAAAATCAGATCTTTAGCTCTTTTGGCTTGCTCAGGATTAGATATGCACATAATTGATGAGGTACAGGATGTGGTGTCATAATGTCTCCCATCATGCCAAATATGAAGGGTATAGCACTTGTGGTGACTTAGTTATGGACATATAGATATATGCGAGATCAAAGGTCATCGAGGTCACATGACATTTTGTCAAAAAAATCTTTATGCTAAGTTATCGATATATACCAAAAATCAGACCTCTAGCTCTATTTGCTTGCTCAGAATTAGATATGCGCATAATTGATGAGGTACAGGATGTGGTGTCACAAGGTCTGCCATCATGCCAAATATGAAGGGTGTAGGACTTGTGGTTACTAAGTTATGGACATATACTCAGATTTAAGCTCAAATATCATCGAGGTCACATGATATTTTGTCAAAAAAATTGTATTGCTAAGTTGTCCCTATATACCAAAAATCAGATCTCTAGCTCTATTGGCTGGCACAGGATTAGATATGCACATAATTGATGAGGTACAGGATGTGGTGTCATAAGGTCTGCCATCATTGCCAAATATGAATAGTGTAGCACTTGTGGTTACTTAGTTATGGACATATACGTATATTCAAGGTCATCGAGGTCAAATGACATTTTGTCAAAAAAAATTGTATCGCTAAGTTATCCTTATATCAAAAATCAGACCTCTACTTCTATCGGTTGGCTCAGAAGTAGATATGCGCATAATTGATGAGGTAGATGATGTGATGTCATAAGGTCTCCCATTATGCAAAATATGAAGGGTGTAGCACTTGTGGTTACTTAGTTATAGACATATACATGTATGCAAGATCAAAGGTCATCGAGGTCAAATGACATTTTGTCAAAAAAATCTTTATGCTAAGTTATCCCTACATACCAAAAATCAGACCTCTAGCTCTATTGGCTGGCTCAGAATTAGATATGCACATAATTGATGAGGTAGGGATTTTGTGTCATAAGGTCTCCAATCAAACCAAATATGAAGAGTGTAGCACTTGTGGTGACTTAGTTATGGACATAAACGTATTTTCGAGGTCAAAGGTCATCGAGGTCACATGACATTTTGTCAAAAAAGTTTTTATGCTAAGTTATCCCTATATACCAAAAATCAGACCTCAAGCTCTATCGGCTGGTTCTGAATTAGATATGCACATAATTGATGACATGGTGTCATAAGGTCTCCCATCATACCAAATATGAAGGGTGTAGCGCTTGTGGTTACTTAGTTATGGACATATACTCATATTTAAGCTCGAAGATCATCGAGGTCACATGACATTTTTTCAAAAAAATTGTATTGCTAATTTGTCTCTATATAGCAAAAATTATATCTTTAGCTCTATTGGCTGGCTCAGAATTAGATATGCACATAATTGATGAGGTACAGGATGTGGTGTCATAAGGTCTGCCATCATGCCAAATATGAAGGGTGTAGCACTTGTGGTGACTTAGTTATGGACATGTACGTATTTTAAAGGTCAAAGGTCATCGAAGTCACATGACATTTTGTCAAAAAGTTGTATTGCTAAGTTTTCCCTGTATACCAAAACTCAGACCTCTAGCTGTATTGGGTGGCTTAGAATTAGATATGCACATAATTGATGAGGTACAGAATGTGGTGTCATAAGGTCTGCCATCATGCCAAATATGAAGGGTGTAGCACTTGTGGTGACTTAGTTATGGACATGTACGTATTTTAAAGGTCAAAGGTCATCGAGGTCACATGACATTTTGTCGAAAAAATTCTATTGCGAAGTTATGAATATATGCCCACCAGATATGAACTGAAAATGCTCACATGTGTTCATATACATTGCATATGTGAGTTAATTTAATCTTCTGATATTTGTTTGTAACTTTTTGTAGAATAATCAACATCATGGACATATTCACAATAGATGACTTGGAAAGGACATTGTTTATAAATATTTAAAAACTATCTACTGTTGATTGACCAATCAGAGTGCTCAATTCAGGGTGTTTTATTTACTCATAAAGCCTTGGTCACCAAATTCCAGAATCGAATGACAGCGCCGTAGTAAAGTACTGTCCAATCAAAAGTGAACATGTCATATTCTGTAGACATCTGGTACGTTTTAATATTCAAATTTGGTAACACAGCGGAAACCAGCTGCAACACAAAATCTGCTGTGCCCTAGGACATTTATATAATGTGCCCTAGGGCATTTATAGGATATTCCATTACATTGGAAGGCTATTTCACAAATAAAAGTTTTAATTCATATCCTAAACATGTTACATTGACAAAGGGGACGGTTGACGTAAACACATTGAAAACGAAAATATATCAGTTAGGGGCGATAGTTTTTAAGTCGGATAAAACCCTCCTTTTCGGGCTCTTCTGGTATATAAAGTCCAACCCTACGATAAAATATCTCGGCCTGCGGCCTCGACATTTTATCGTTGGGTTGGACTTTATATACCAGAAGAGCCCTCCTACTCGGGCTTTATCCTATACAACTTAGATGGGAAAAAAATTTAACTGTGTTTGACTGCTGTCCATGTCAGCATTCATAAGCGTATATTTAGTGGAATAGATTGTTACAGGGGTTCATGCTATACACGGCATATTGACATTATCATAAAGTGATGTAACACCGAAAACACATTCTTTTGGGAAACAATGTTTAATTTTAAAGAATGCAAGTAATCACATTAAAAATCAGTATGTTTGATATTGCTTTCAAGAAAATAGCTACAATGTGAGTGATTGAGAAAGACCTATGCAAAAGTAATTTGGACTTTTTGTGTGTTAGTTACTCTGGTGC
>LD345062.1:12497-33145 GCA_001465055.1 Ptychodera flava
ACACCGCAATCGACCTGACGCTTGTGCGGGCACAGCGCTGTGTCTGTGCACAAATGCTCTACAAATTTCCTTGCCCCTGACTATCTTGTGTGTGAAATTCCGCGTAAGCCATTCCATACTAATACTAAATAGTCTATATCTGTAAACTTATGTTCTTAACAAACAAGCGACCATGCAAGTCCATTAAAAATCAAACATGATCGTTCAGAAGTAGCTCTCGGCCGCGAGTCGCAGTCGCCTTCAATCTCAAGCGTTTTGGTGCATACGGTTGGATTTACTTAATTACTTATGGCAAACCGTCCTCATCAAATTGTAGTATCAAACACAGCTCTGTGCATCAAATTACGAGATAAAATCAAAACATCACATGTAAATTGTGATTGATTACTTTGAACACGGTCCCTCCACAACAGGGACCGTCCTTTGATTTACTTACCCACACGACCGACAATCTCAGTCTATAGCAAACATCATCCAGAGTTCGTACTGCAGCAGCAACCTTAACAAGCACAGGCTCTAGAGTCAATGCAGGCGAACCGCTAGCCGCCACTGATACGAGTCTATTGACACCCGGGTGTCAATAGCCATATAGAGCTTCTCCTGGCTATTGACTCCCGGGTGTCAATAGCCAACCGGCCCTCTATTTGGCTATTGATATATGCACCCTCCCGTTTTTTCGCCAGTCTGCCTCCAAATTCAACCAAACTTAGCTTAGTTATTCTAAGCAACATATATTCTCAATATAAATCCAAAAAAATTCCTTCGAAAAAGCTTCTTTCGTAGTCATTTTGCGGTCCCATAGTGCTACTGCAGGCGGCCTATACCAATGGGTGTCTATAGCCAACCGGCCCTCTATTTGGCTATTGACACCCGTCCCGTTTTTTCGCCAGTCGGCCTCAAAATTCAACCAAACTTAGCTTAGTTATTCTAAACAACATATATTCTCAATAGAAATCCAAAAAATTCCTTCGAAAAAGCTTCTTTCGTCGTCATTTTGCGGTCCCATTCGAAAGAAGATTCGAAAGAACAGTTTCGAAAATAAAAGTATTAAATTCCTGTCGTCATTGTGTCGATGGATGCATTCAGTTCACTTTCAACTTTAGAAATGAAGTCAAAGAAGGACCGACAAGTGACCTAACAGTCACGGAAAAGTTAAAGATAAAAACGATTTTTTTTTCGATCTTTCGACATTTAAACACCACTTTCTACTTTGTACTATCTTGGTGAATATACACAGTTTTGAAAAAAAAAAACCAGTTTCAAATCGAAATAGAGCGACAAAGAGATCTGTCAAAGCTGCAACAACTATACAAACAAAGATAGTCACCGACCAGTGACCAAAAAGTTACGGAAATGTTGAAATAAAAAAAACGACTTTATTTTTCGATCGTTCGCCATTTAAACTGCACTATCTACTTTAAATATGAAGTCAAGGACCGAAGTGACACGATTTTGGTTTTTTTTCGATATTACCTAAAGTTCCTTTTTTCTCCAGGCTAGTTTGATCAAAGCGATTCCATTAATTCACAACTTTGCTGTCTGATGACACTCTAATTTTCAACGTATTCAATTGCGTTTATATTCACCAAAATAGTAGAAAATGGCATTTTAAAACCAAAACATCGAAAAAGAATGGTTTTAATTCAACTTATCGGTCACTTGTCGGTCCTTGTTGGTCCTTGTCGGCGTTTAGTATGTCCGCATGTTTTCAAAGGTTCCGCAACTCGGGTCAAATGTTGTTCGACAAGCTTCGCCCACGGATAAAAATTATTGACCCCGAGCTGTCGATATGATTCTACAACATTACACAGTTACTTTACCCCATTAAAGCTGTACCAACGACAGCAAAAAAGTGGGCATCAACTTGTCTGAAGCAAGAAATAAACAACGTAGCTTAGCTCAGTTCTGAAGGTATTCGAGTACCGAGTAGGGTCGCGGGTCGAGGGGTGTCAATAGCCATATAGGGCAGCTTCTGGCTATTGACAATCGGGTGTAAATAGACACTCCGTAGTTTTTATTGTATCAGTGGCGGCTAGTGGTTCGCCTGCATTGACTCTAGAGCCTGTGTTAACAAGGGTAAGCGAGCGCAGAAAGTTGGCTGGATAAGCGAAGAACTGTGAGTTTCCACTTCAAATGTCGAACAACTTCTGGCCAGGTATGAGCCAACACTACGGAGTATTTAACGATGGTGCACTCAATTTACACAACCATAGGGCGGCGGATCGACGGAAAACTAACGTGACTGGTCCTAGTCGCCATGAGCTCATTGTACAGCCTGAGTTGCTTTGGTAGAGCGCCCTCAACAGCAAATGTGTAATGACATTTCATTTACTGACAAAAAAAGCCCACATCAAATTAATTTCAGTTATTCCAATTAAGCAATCATGTATCCATTGCGTACATTGATTAAACAGTTATTGCCATTGCACTGTTGGATGCCTAAACAATTTCGCTTCACTCAGATCACTGATTTTGAAGTTATTGTAAGTTTTATTAAATTATTAATTATGGAAATGATACTTAATTATATACGCCACACCCGCCAAAAACTAATCAGTTCTTCCCATTTACAAACTGAATCTATGTACCAGATTTGATTCTGATCTGATGAGCCGTTTTTGAGATATTGAGTACACAGACAGACAGACAGACAGAGACACAGACACACACACAAACAGACATCGCTGCGGTATATGCCCACGTGTGTCAACACGTGAGCAAAAAATCAAACATCTAGCTCTATTGGCTGGCTGACAATTAAATAGGCGCATAATTAATGATGTACAGGATGTGGTGTCATAAGGTCTCCCATTATACCAAACATGAAGGGTGTAGCACTTGTGATTACTTAGTTATGGACATATACTCAGATTTAAGCTCAAAGATCATCGAGGTCACATGACATTTTGTCAAAAAAATTGTATTGCTAAGTTGTCCCTATATACCAGAAATCAGATCTCTAGCTCTATTGGCTGGCTCAGGATTAGATATGCACATAATTGATGAGGTACATGATGTAGAGTCATAAGGTCTGCAATCATGCCAAATATGAAGGGTATAGCACTTGTGGTGACTTAGTTATGGACAAGTACGTATTTCAAGGTCAAAGATCATCGAGGTCACATGACATTTTGTCAAGAGGTGTATTGCTAAGTTATCGATATATACCAAAAATCAGACCTCTAGCTCTATTGGCTGGCTTAGAATTAGATATGCGCATAATTCATGAGGTACAGGATGTGGTGTCATAAGGTTTGCCATCATAAAAAATATGAAGGGTGTAGCACTTGTGGTTACTTAGCTATGGACATATACTCATATTTAAGCTCAAAGATCATCGAGGTCACATGACATTTTGTCAAAAAAATCTTTATGCTAAGTTATCGATATATACCAAAAATCAGACCTCTAGCTCTATTTGCTGGCTCAGAATTAGATATGCGCACAATTGATGAGGTACAGGATGTGGTGTCATAAGGTCTCCCATTATACCAAATATGAAGGGTGTAGCACTTGTGGTGACTTAGTTATGGACGAGTACGTATTTTCAAGCTCAAAGGTCGTCGAGGTCACATGACATTTTGTCAAAAAAATTGTATTGCTAAGTTGTCCCTATATATCAAAAATCAGATCTTTAGCTCTATTGGCTGGCTCAGAATTAGATATGCGCATAATTAATGAGGTACAGGATGTGGTGTCATAAGGTCTGCCATCATAAAAAATATGAAGGGTGTAGCACTTGTGGTGACTTAGTTACGGACATGTACGTATTTTCAAGGTCAAAGGTCATCGAGGTCACATGACATTTTGTCAAAAAAATTGTATTGCTAAGTTGTCCCCATATACCAAAAATCAGATCTTTAGCTCTATTGGCTGGCTCAGAATTAGATATGCGCATAATTGATGAGGTACAGGATTTGGTTTTATAAGGTCTGCCATCATAAAAAATATGAAGGGTGTAGCACTTGTGGTGACTTAGTCAGTTCGTTACCACTCTAAATTTGGAGGGTCATTTTCGAACGACTGCGCGTGCCCAGATCGCAACTCGATTACGTCACTGACCTTGAAGTCTTCGTGTTTTTATTTTGACATCGGCTAATTTCGGCCTTTTTTTTAATGCTATGCAAGGCCAAGTTAGGAAAAATTCCGTCGTGGTTAACCTCGTGACTAACCTCACTACAACATCATGGCAGCAAGAGAGCATGATAAGTCTTAATTTGCCAACTTTTCGAGCTTTCTGTTTGACGTAGTGCGATTGTGACCTCAATGTTTTCAGTATCGGCAGTGACATGTCAAGCACCTGCAGTTCAAAAATGTCCCATATTCGCGTACTTATGTGTTTGTGAGCAATGTCATTCAAGTTATTCAATCGATAAATATAGATGAACAAAGGATGGCAGTTTTATTGAGCTACGTTGATGGGGGACGGTGGGGGACAATTTTGAAAATCGATTGCCCTTCCAAATTGTATTCGTTTAGCCTGGTCAAGTGAGCGAAATTGATGATCGCCGAATTGTGGATGGTTCAAAGACTTTGGAAGTGCAGATTTTTGATAAAGAGCTATGTTTATTGACTGAATGTTTCCAAGTTGTCTTTCCCGGGGTTGAGGCATTTATCAAACTTCATAAGATTATTTCCAAATACCCCACACTAGGGTAGTACGTGGGTAGGGGTTGACATTGACTTCTTACTTTCCACTGTCCCTTATAAAAGTTGAACCACATCGTAAATATGTTAAGCTTCAGCATGCTCGGTTTTAATACAGATACACTGCTGTTAGTCAAACATGTGTATGTCACACATTCAGAACCGACCTAGACACATTGGGCATGGAGTGAAATCAGTTACTTTGCACGTCGCCTTCAAGTTCAACTTAATTCGCATTCTGAAACTTCATCATTAGGCTATAGTAGGCCTACATACAGTGATAATACCAATTAATTGTCCCCGGGAATTTACCAATGAATGGGCGCTCAGTTATGAACACGGACGAAAATGTACGGCAAAGCGAACATTGAGGTCTAAATCAGCTTGAAATTGGTGTGTAAACAACCTATTTACCTTCGCTAAGTGATCGGTCCCGGCATATTAGCCTACCGGGTACCAGTCAACTCGCACCCTTTCCAACCCGCCAAGAACCAACTTGTCTGATTCCAACTCGCCCGATACCGACTTGCCCGATGCCAACTCGCCCGATACTATTTTGCAATTTTTATGAGTACTCGGTACGTAAAAAAAAAGTTTTATTTCTTAAAACAGCCTACAACAAATATTTGTAACATTGAGAACCATAGGTGCGGCTAGGGCTTGAAATATGTGCCGACACAGAAAAGTTTTTATTTGCGAATTTTATGTTTTGCAAATCTCTTTAAAGAATAAATTTCTTTCGGTTTCTTTACGTATAGGGAAACTTACTGCAGTTACTGGCTCATGTCTTTAGGAACAGTAGGACCGTCTTTTACGAGTTACTGGCTCGGCATGAAAATAGCTGGCCTCTAGCTCTGCATGGCAGGGCTGTGTGTCACAGGCGTTTATACAGCCTCCCACCACATGGGCAGAGCTAGCTGGCCTCGGGCCATCGGGTACATGGAATCTACAACTACATCTCAAACAACGAGCAACTTGGCATCGGGCAAGTTGGAATAGGGCGACTTGGCATCGGGCGAGTTGGAATTGGGCAAGTTGGTTCTGGGAGGAATGGGAAAGGTGCGAGTTGACAGTAATTCGTTACCCGGCTGCACTGTGGCCGGTCATCGTCCATTTCCGCGTCAGATAAACATAGGCAACACGTACGTATATAGATTCCCACTGTAATCTGTTTGATGCATTCTGGGATTGAATACGCATGCGCATATCAAAGTTCACCGAGGTCATCAAATCTGCGATTGCGCAAACGACCCTCCAGATTTAGAGTGGTAACGAACTGTTAGTTATGGACATGTACGTATTTTCAAGGTCAAAGGTCACATGACATTTTGTCAAAAATATCTTTATGCTAAGTTATCCCTATATACCACAAATCAGACCTCTAGCTCTATATGCTGGCTAAGAATTAGATATGCGCATAATTGATGAGGTACATGATGTGCTGTCATAAGGTCTCCAATCAAACCAAATATGAAGGGTGTAGCACTTGTGGTTACTTAGTTATTGACAAAAACGTATTTTTTAGGTCAAAGGTCATCGAGGTCACATGACATTTTGTCAAAAAAGTTGTATTGCTAAGTTGTCCCTATATAACACAAATCAGACCTCTAGCTCTTTTGGTTGGCTTAGAATTAGATATACGCATAATTGATGACGTAGAGGATGTGGTGTCATAAGGTCTCCTATCATGCCAAATATGAAGGGTGTAGCACTTGTGGTTACTTAGTTATGGACATATACATATATGCAAGATCGAAGGTCATCGAGGTCAAATGACATTCTGTCAAAAAAATCTTTATGCTAAGTTATCCCTATATACCACAAATCAGACCTCTAGCTCGATTGGCTGGCTCAGAATTAGATATGCACATAATTGATGAGGTACAGGATTTTCTGTGATAAGGTCTCGAATCAAACCAAATATGAAGGGTGTAGCACTTGTTGATACTTAGTTATGGACATAAACGTATTTTTGAGGTCAAAGGTCACGAGGTCATATGACATTTTGTCAAAAAATGTTTATGCTAAGTTATCCCTACATACCAAAAATTAGACCTCTAGCTCTATTGGCTGGTTCTGAATTAGATATGCACATAATTGATGACGTGGTGTCATAAGGTCTCCCATCATGCCAAATATGAAGGGTGTAGCACTTGTGGTGACTTAGTTATGGACATATCCAGATATGCAAGATCAAAGGTCATCGAAGTCATATGACATTTTGCCAAAAAAATCTTTATGCTAAGTTATCCCTATTGGCTGGCTCAGAATTATATACGATATAATTAATGAGGTACAGGGTGTTGCTAGGTTATCCCTTTATTCCAAAAATCAGACCTCCAGCTCTATTGGCTGACTCAAAATTAGATATGCACATAATTGATGAATTACAGGATTTTGTGTCATAAGGTCTCCAATCAAACCAAATATGAAGGGTGTATCACTTGTGGTTACTTAGTTATGTACATAAACGTGTTTTCTAGGTCAAAGGTCGACGAGGTCAAATGCCATTTTGTCGAATGCTAAGTTATCCCTATATACCAAAAATCAGACCTATAGCTATATTGGCTGGCTCAGAATAAGTTATACACATAATTGTTGAGGTACAGGATTTTGTGTCATTAGGTCTCCCATCATACCAAATATGAAGGGTGTAACACTTGTGGTTACTTAGTTATGGACATATACGTATATTCAAGGTCATCGCGTTCAAATGACATTTGGTCAAAAAAATTGTATCGCTAAGTTAACCCAATATACCGAAAATCAGACCTCTACTTCTATCGGTTGGCTCAGAATTAGATATGCACATAATGAATGAGGTACACGATGTGGTATCATAAGGTCTCCCTTCATATCAAATATAAAGTGTGCAGCATTTTGTGCTTCCTTAGTTATGGACATATACGTATTTTAAAAGTCAAAGGTCATCGAGGTCACATGACATTTTATCGAAAAAATTGTATAGCGAGGTTATGCCTATATACCAAAAATCAGACCTCTAGCTCTATTGGCTGTCTCAGAATTAGATATGCGCATAGTTGATGAGGTACAGGATGTGGTGTCATAAGGTCTGCAATCATGCCAAATATTAAGGGTGTAGCACTTGTGGTGACTTAGTTATGGACATATCCAGATATGCAAGATCAAAGGTCATCGAAGTCACATGACATTTTGTCAAAAAAATCTTTATGCTAAGTTATCCCTATGTCCCAAAAATCAGAAATCTAGCTCTATTGGCTGGCTCAGGATTAGATAGGTGCATAATTGATGAGGTACAGAATGTGGTGTCATAAGGTCTGCCATCATGCGAAATATGAAGGATTAACACTTGTGGTGACTTACTTATGGACATATACGTATTTTCAAGGTCAAAGGTTATCGAGGTCACATGACATTTTGTCAAAAAAGTTGTATTGCTAAGTTGTCCCGATATACCACAAATCAGACCTCTAGCGCTTTTGGCTGGCTCAGAATTAGATAGGCGCATAATTGATGAGGTACAGTATTTGGTGTCATAAGGTTTGCCATCATGCGAAATATGAAGGATATAACACTTGTGGTGACTTAGTTATGGACATGTACGTACTTTCAAGGTCAAAGGTCATCGAGGTCACATGACATTTTGTCAAAAAATTGTTATGCTAAGTTGTCCCTATATACTAAAAATCAGACCTCTAGCTCTATTGGCTGGCTCAGAATTAGATATGCGCATAATAAATGATTTGCAGGATTAGGCCAAGGTCAAAGGTCAAGTGGAATCCCCAAAATTGTGTAGACTAATTTGGTGCCCTAGTTGCCATTGTCCAATAGACTCTGGCTGTCTTGGACTTTAACATGGGCCTCAATAAGACATTGCCATACTTTGCTGCATAGGTATAGGGGATATCAAAGGTGAATGAAAAATCAGAAAAATAATACTTTAAAAATATTCTTCCCAAAAGTGGCAAGACCTGTGACCTTGATATTTGGCATGAAGGAGCAAGGCTGTATGGTCTAAAAAGTGATTTTAGCAGAATTTTGAATTATCACTTATTATGGAAATAAGCTAATAATAAAAAACATAACTATTACTAGAGGGTTTGGGGGAATAGCAGTTCTTGGCACTGATGATTTATACATAAGAGAATGTACTAAAGAACATATAACAAGAAAGCCGATTTTGCAAACAGTCTCCTTTTTTTATTCCCAAAGTCAAATGTTTGCTTCATTTAAAGGAAAAATGGAATAAAATAGTCATTTTAAAACGTAAAATTTTCTAACCGCTAACCCTAACCCTAACCCTAACCAGTTACATTCTGTTTTGCACACATCGCTCAAAAGGAGATTCTGTTGCACAAATAACTCAATCGGAGTGTCTCTTGCAAAAATCGCTCAATTGGTTGGGTTTTTTTGTAAAAATTGATGAATGTGAGTTAGCCTTGCATAAATCACTCAATTGGAGTAAGTGTTGTACAAATCACTCAATTAGGGTTTGTCTTGAAAAAATTGCTGAGTTTTTCTTGCACAAATCACTCAATTAGAGTTTGTCTTGTACCAATCACTCGACGGCTTTTGTTTTGATACAAACCACTCAATTAGATTTTATTGTACAAATAACTGAATCGGAGTGTCTCTTGAAAAAATCACTCAATTGGTTTCTTTCGTAAAAATTGATAAATTTGCGTGTCTTGCATAAATCACTCAACTGGAGTTAATCTTGCAAAAATTGCTGAATTTTATTTAGTTTTGTAAAAATTGCTGAATTTCAGTTAGTATTGCATAAATCACACAATTAGAATTTGTCTTGTACAAATCGCTCAATTGGAGTTTTTCCTGCACAAATCATTCAATTTGAGTTAGTCTTGAAGATATCACTCAATTAGAGTTTGTCTTGTACAAATCGCTCAATTGGAGTTTTTCTTGCACAAATCACTAAATTGGAATTTGTTTTGTACAAATCGCTCGATCAGCTTTTGTTTTGATACAAACCACTCAATTAGATTATTTTTTGTGCAAATAACTCAAAAGTAGTTTCTCTTATACAAATAAATCAGAGTTAAATTGCAAAAATCACACAATTGGAGTTTTTTTTCGTAAAAATTGATGAATTTGAGTTAGTCTTTCATAAATCAATCAATTGGAGTTAGTGTTGTACAAATCACTCAATTAGGGTTTGTCTTGAAAAATTGCTGAATTTGAGTTAGTCTTGAAGATATCACTGAATTAGAGTTTGTCTTGTACCAATCGCTCAATTGGAGTTTTTCTTGCACAAATCACTAAATTGAAATTTGTTTTGTACAAATCGCTCGGTCAGCTTTTGTTTTGATACAAATCACTCAATTAGATTTTTTTTGTGCAAATAACTCAAAAGTAGTTTCTCTTAATACAAATAACTCAATCGGAGTTAAATTGCAAAAATCACACAATTGGAGTTTTTTTCGTAAAAATTGATGAATTTGAATTAGTCTAGCATAAATCACTCAATGAGAGTTTATCTTGCACAAATCACTCAATTAGAGTTAGTTAGTACAAGTCGCTCAAACAGCTTATGTTTCGATGCAAACCACTTAATTAGATTGTGTTTTGTACAGATAACTCAAAAAGGAGTTTCTGTTGTACATATTTGTACTCAATCGGAGTGTGTTTTGCAACAATCTATTTTAGACTTTTTCTTGTAAAAATTGCTGAATTTCAGAGTTAGTCTGGCATAAATCCCTCAATTGGAGTGTGTCTTTTACAAATTGCTCAATTTGAGTTTTTATCCACAAATCAATTACAGTTTGTCTTGTACAAATCACTCAATTTGTTTTGTACAAATCTATCAATTTGGAGTTTTTCCTGCACAAATCACTCTATTGGAGTAACTCTTGAAGAAATCACTCAATTAGAGTTTTTCATTCGTGAAAATTGATTGATTCGAGTTAGTCTAAGCGTTATCACTCAGTTGGAGTTTATCTTTTACAAATCGCTTGATTAGAGTTTGTATGCACAAACCACTCAAATTTAGTTTATGTTGTTCAATTCTACTAATTGGAGTTAGATTTACAGAAATCGCTCAATTAGAGTGTGTCTTGTACAAATCACTGAATGTGGGTTTGTCTTCAAAAATTGCTGAATTTCAGTTAGTCTTGCATAAATCACTCAATTGGAGTTTGGCCTGTACAAATCGCTCAATTGGAGTTTTTCCTGCACAAATCATTCAATTGGAGTTAGTCTTGTACAAATCACTCAATTAGAGTTTGTCTTGTACAAATCGCACAATTGGAATTTTTCTTCGACAAATCACTAAATTAGAATTTGTTTTGTACAAATCGCTCGATCAGCTTTTGTTTTTGATACAAACAACTCAATTAGATTCTTTTTTGTGCAAATAAATCAAAAGGAGTTTCTCTTATACAAATAATGAATGTAAAATTGCAAAAATCACTCAATTTGAGTTTAAGTTTTACAAATCGCTCAATTGGAGTTTTTATGCACAAATCACTTAATTAGAGAAAGTCTTGTATAAATCACTCAATTAGGGTTTGTTTTGTAAAAATTCCTGGATTTGAATTAGTCTTGCATAAATCACTCAATTGGAGTTAGTCTTGTACAAATCTATCAATGAAGTGTTTTTCCTGCACAAATCACTCAATTAGAATTTGTCTTGTAACAATTGCTAAATTTAGGTTATTCTTTTGTAAATCACTCAATTGGAGTTTGTCTTGTTATATCGCACAATTGGAGTTTTACCTGCATAAATCACTCAATTAGAATTTGTCTTGTAACAATTGCTAAATTTAGGTTATTCTTTTGTAAATCACTCAATTAGAGTTTGCCTTGTACAAACCACTCGAACGGTCAATTTCAGTGTGCCTTGTACAAATCACTCAATTTGGGTTTTTTCTAGTAAAAATTGCTGAATTTGAGTTAGTCTTGCATAAATCACACAATTAGAATAAGTCTTGCACAAATCTCTCAATTCAGTGTTTTTCCTGCATAAATCACTCAATTGGAGTTTTTCTTGCACAAATCACTCAATTAGACTTTGGCTTGTACAAATCGCTCAGTTGGAGTTTTTCCCGCACAAATCACTCAATTAGATTTTGCCTCGTAAAAATTGCTGAATTTGAGTTAGTCTTGCATTAATCAGACAATTAGAGTTTGTCTTGTACAAATCGCTCAATTGGAGTATTTCTTGCAAAAATCACTCAATTAGAGTTACTCTTGAAGATATCACTCAATTAGAGTTTGTCTTGTACAAATCGCTCAATTGGAGTTTTTCTTGCACAAATTACTCAATTGGAATTTTTTTTGTACAAATCGCTCGGTCAGCTTTTGTTTTGATACAAGCTACTCAATTAGATTCTTTTTTGTGCAAATAACTCAAAAGCAGTTTCTCTTAATACAAATAACTCAATCAGAGTTAAATTGCAAAAATCACACAATTGGAGTTTTTTTCGTAAAAATTGATGAATTTGAGTTAGTCTTTCATAAATCACTCAATTGGAGTAAGTGTTGTACAGATCACTCAATTAGGGTTTGTCTTGAAAAAATTGCTGAATTTGAGTTTTTCTTGCACAAATCACTCAATTAGAGTATGTCTTGTACCAATCGCTCGATTGGAGTTTTTCCTGCACATATCATTCAATTTGATTTAGTCTTGAAGATTTTACTCAATTAGAGTTTGTCTTGTACAAATCGCTCAATTGGAGTTTTTCATGCACAAATCACTCAATTGAAATTTGTCTTGTACAAATCGCTCGGTCAGCTTTTGTTTTGATACAAACTACTCAATTAGATTCTTTTTTATGCAAATAACTCAAAAGAAGTTTCTGTTAATTCAAATAACTCAGAGTTAAATTGCAAAAATCACACAATTGGAGTTTTTTTCGTAAAAATTGATGAATTTGAGTAAGTCGAGCATAAAACACTCAATGAGAGTATATCTTGCACAAATCACTCAATTAGAGTTAGTACAAGTCGCTCGGTCAGCGTTTGTTTTGAGACAATCTACTCAATTAGATTCGTTTTTGTGCATATAACTCAAAAATAGTTTCTCTTATACAAATAACTCAATGAGAATTAAATTGCAAAAATCAAACAATCGGAGTTTTTTTTCGTAAAAATTGATGAATTTGAGTTTGTCTTTCATAAATCACTCAATTGGAGTAAGTATTGTACAGATCACTCAATTAGGGTTTGTCTTGAAAAAATTGCTGAATTTGAGTTTTTCTTGCACAAATCACTCAATTAGAGTTTGTCTTGTACAAATCGCTCAATTGAAATTTGTTTTGTACAAATCGCTCGGTCAGCTTTTGTTTTGATACAAACTACTCAATTAGATTCTTTTTTATTCAAATAACTCAAAAGAAATTTCTCTTAATACAAATAACTCAGAGTTAAATTGCAAAAATCACACAATTGGAGTTTTTTTCGTAAAAATTGATGAATTTGAGTTAGTCTAGCATAAATCACTCAATGAGAGTATATCTTGCACAAATCACTCAATTAGAGTTAGTTAGTACAAGTCGCTAAAATAGCTTATGTTTCGACGAAACCACTTAATTAGATTGTATTTTGTATAGATAACTCAAAAAGGAGTTTCTGTTGTACAAATAACTCAATCGGAGTGTCTCTTGCAAAAATCTATTTAAGACTTTTTCTTGTAAAAATTGCTGAATTTAAGTTAGTCTTGGATAAATCCCTCAATTTGAGTTTGTCTTTTACAAAGTGCTCAATTTGAGTTTTTATGCACAAATCACTCAATTACAGTTTGTCTTGTACAAATCACTCAATTTGTTTTGTACAAATCTATCAATTTTGAGTTTTTCCTGCACAAATCACTCTATTTGGAGTTACTCTTGAACAAATCACTCAATTAGAGTTTTTTTTATTCGTGAAAATTGATTTATTTGAGTTTATTTGCTAATTTAGGTTATTCTTTCGTTAATCACTCAATTGGAGTTTGTCTTGCACAAACCACTCGAATTTAGTTTATGTTATTCAATTCAACTAATTGGAGTTAGATTTGTAGTAAACGGTCAATTACAGTGTGCCTTGTACAAATCACTGAATTTGGGTTTGTCTTGTAAAATTGCTGAATTTGAGTTAGTCTTGCATAAATCACACAATCGGAATAAGTCTTGTACAAATCTATCAATTCAGAGTTTTTCCTGCATAAATCACTCAATTGGAGTTTGTCTTGTACAAATCACTCAATAGATTTTGTTTTGAATCAATCACTCAAAAGCAGTTTTTGTTGTACAAATAACTCATCGGAGTGTCTCTTGCAAAAATCACTCAATTAGAGTTTGCCTCCTAAAAATTGTTGAATTTCAGTTAGTCTTGCATATATATCACTCAATTGGAGTTTGTCTTGTCAATTGGAGTTATTCTTGCACAAATCACTCAATTAGAGTTTGTCTTGTACAAATCGCTCATATGGAGTTTTTCCCGCACAAATCACTATTAGATTTTGCCTCGTAAAAATTGCTGAATTTGAGTTAGTCTTGCATAAATCAGACAATTAGAGTTTGTCTTGTACAAATCGCTCAATTTGAGTTTTTCTTGCTTAAATCACTCAATAGAGACTTTGTCTTATACAAATCACTACCCAAAAGAAGTTTTTATTGTACAAATAACTCAATCGGAGTGTTTCTTAAAAAATCACTCAATTTGAGTTTCTCTCGTAAAATTGATGAATCTGCGTCAGTCTAGCATTAATCACTCAACTGGAGTTAATCTTGCAAAAATTGCTGAATTTGATTTAGTCTTGTAAAAGTTGCTGAATTTGAGTTGATCTTGCATAAATCACTCAATTGGAGTTTGGCTTGTACAAATCGCTCAATTGGAGTTTTTCCTGCACAAATCATTCAATTGGAGTTAGTCTTGTACAAATCACTCAATTAAAGTTTGTCTTGTACAAATCTCACAATTGGAGTATTTCTTCCACAAATCACTCAATTAGAATTTGTTTTGTACAAATCGCTCGTTCAGCTTTTGTTTTTGATACAAACCACTCAATTAGATTCTTTTTTGTGCAAATAAATCAAAAGGAGTTTCTCTTATACAAATAATGAATGTAAAATTGCAAAAAAATCACTCAATTTGAGTTTAACTTTTACAAATCGCTCAATTGGAATTTTTATGCACAAATCACTTAATTAGAGAAAGTCTTGTACAAATCACTCAATAAGGGTTTGTCTTGTAAAAATGCCTTGATTTGAATTAGTCTTGCATAAATCACTCAATTGGAGTTAGTCTTGTACAAATCTATCAATTAGGTGTTTTTCCTGCACAAAATCACTCAATTGGAGTTTGTCTTGTTATATCGCACAATTGGAGTGTTTCTTGCACAAATCACTCAATTAGAGTTAATTAAGTACAAGTCGCTAAAACAGCTTATGTTTTGATACAAACCACTTAATAAGATTCTATTTTGTACAAATTACTCAAAAAGGAGTTTCTGTTGTACAAATAACTCAATCGGAGTGTCTCTTGCAAAAATCTCTCTATTTTAGATTTTTTCTTGTAAAAATTGCTGAATTTCAGTTAGTCTTGCATAAATCACTCAATTAGAGTTCATCTTGTACAATTCATTCAAATTTCGTTTATGTTGTACAATTCAACTAATTGGAGTTAGATTTGTATATCCACTCAATTAGAGTGTGCCTTATACAAATCACTCAATTGGATTTTGTCCTGCAAAAATCACTCAATTAGTGTAAGTGTTGTACAAATCACTCAATTAGAGTTTGCTTTGTAAAAATTGTTGAATTTGAGTTACTCTTGAGTAAATCACTAAAATGGAGTTTTTCTTGTACAAATCGCTAAATTGATGATTTTAGAGCACAGATCACTGAATTGAAGTTAGTCTTGAACAAATCACTCAATTAGAGTTTGTTTGCACTTTGTTGTCCTTTTGAGTGATTTGTACAAAACAGAATCTAAATGAGTGGTTTGTATCAAAATATAAGCTGATTGAGCGACTTGTACATATCAAAATCTGATTGTGTGAGTGATTTCTGCAAGGAAAACTCCAATTGAGCGAATGTAGTAAACATTAAACTCTTATTGAGTGATTTGTGCAAGAAAAACTCCAATTATGCGATTTGTATAACACAAACTCTAATTGAGTGATTTATGCAAGACTAACTCAAATTCAACAATTTTTACGAAAAAACTCTGAGTAATTATTGCAAGAGAAACTCTTATTGCGTTCTTTGTACAACAGAAACTCCTATTGAGTGATTTGTAAAAAACAGAATCTAATTGAGTGGTTTGTATCAAAACAAAAGCTGATTGAGCGACTTGTACAAAACAAAGTCCAATTCAATGATTTGTGCAAGAAAAACTCCAATTGAGCGATTTGTACAATACAAGCCTTTATTGAGTGGGAACTGTGATTGAGCGACTTGTACAAGACAGCGGTTAGGGTTAGGGTTAGGGTTAGTCTTTTTGTTAGGGACAGTTTGGTAGATAGGAACTATGTAGATGTTGGTTACTTAGGTAGGTGTTCACCGATAGAATTTAACGACAGTAATATGTTTTACTAGGGTTCTGTCTTTGAATAATTTAATTGTCGTTCAATATTTAGAAATGACCTCTAAAATCCACGGCGTTGTGAACCTTCGTTTGAACTTTTGAATCTTTGATATGACACTCTCAATTAATTGAAGCACGATCACTTGGAAGTCCGTTGAGGGCGTATGGGAAAAGATCCGCGAAAGAAGCGATCGAGGGGACTGTGAAAGAGATTAACAGTTGAATCCCATTTGTTGTCCACATTGATTATAGATTAGATTAGATACTTTTCTCGACCTCTAGGTCTCTATCTTAGAATCCTTGTCCAATATTTAGAAAATTTAGAAGACGTTCCCTGCGCTCCTCTCTTCGACTGATTTTCCAGTCTATGGTGAGAATTAATGCCTAACTTACCTAGATAAAGTTACTGTCGCCTTTTATGGATATGTCGAAGCTTAATGCCTAACTGGCATAGATATTAGCTGTCATGGAGAGTGGTGACGACTAAATGCCTAACTTACCCGAGATAGGTATGAGCATTGTCGTCATGATCATAAGCATGGCGAAGACTGGTTAGGGTTAGGGTTAGGGGTAGGGTTAGAAAATATCAAATGTTGTCACTTTTAGTTTTAAAGGGATGGTCCACCCAAAATATAATCTGCTGTATACAGGTGTATATTTATGCCAGAAATGCATTTATCATAACTTTTTGCACAGAAAGTGCGGTTTGTTGAAGTTATACACGAAAATAAAAATTAAAATCGGCCAATATGGAGCCTTTTCTATTCGACTGTGGGTAGCCATATTTGCTACTCATCCGTAAAGCATGCCGGGAGAAATACCCGGATGATGACGTAAAGTTTTCGGGTTTTGATGCATCGGCTAGGGGGTCTGATCTAGGGAGTCTCGTCTACCTACAACTTGTGTGCACGGGAACAACGGAAACATGCCTGCCTGTAAATATTACGGATGTGACAATGATCGTGAGCGAGATTTGGATAAAGCATTCTATATCATTCCCAACCCGATGAAAAAACCCCGCCTCTGCAAATTGTGGCTGTTAAACATCGGAACTGACATTAGTTTTCAAAACTATAAGTACAGTTCAAGTTTTTGCGTATGCGAAGACCACTTTCAAGACGATGACTTTGTCGGCAGTTCGACGATTCACAACCAAATCGGAATAAGGAAACGACTTCGAGATGGTGCCGTACCGCAAAACTACTGGAAAACGTTGGTGAAAAGGAGCTCGAGGACATCAAAGACGATTGAGAGAAACTCTCTCCGTAACAGAAAAGAGGTTAGTTGGCAATATTTATGATTTTTCTGAGCCGCCGGAGAGTTGTGTTTTGATCACCTTTCTCACCAAAAAGTTTACTTGTTATACTTGTTATTCGGACGACATCGCATAGGTATTTAAAAACATAAATATCGTGTTATCAATTGAAATCAAAGGTTTGTTTTTGCGCGGTCATATTTCATCACAACAACGCAACTAGCGTCCGCGTCACAACACCGGAAACAATCCATACGGTAAAATGCCTAGTCTGACAAGGGTGTCAAAGAATTCAGGAAAGGGATTGATCGACTTTCTCACAACTAAAAATCACATCATGCTAGATATATCGCATAATTTCTTGTGCATGGGAAGACATTTTGTCAGTAGTCATTTATACTCTGCTAGTTCTGAATTAGAAGCTTTGCGTAGATGATAACGTTCATCATTATGGATCGCAGGCAAATGTCCGACATGAGCAAATATGAAGTTTTGTCTTACATGTAGACAAAATATTGACACGTCAGACTAAACTTTATAATTCGGCTTTTGTGTTGTAAGTTCATTTATTTTCTCGAATTTTATGCGTATCGCAAAAGCAAATTAGAGTCGAAAAATACTTAGAGATTCCGCCACTAGGCCTACATTGTAAAATACACAAATAAATTGTCGCATTTTTAGTGAAGTATACTTTCTAATGCGGAATTACGACGGATTTTTCCCGAAACGATCTATAAGGAATTCGACATTCAATTCTATTCGAGCGTTTGAAATCTAACGACAAATCGATAATAGCTTGCAGTGCTTATCGAAGTGTTTTGCCCGAAAACATATCAATTTGGTCGCTAAGTTGGCTTCGTCACCAGGCGATCGAAGATCCGTTCAACTCCATGCATTATAAACTTGTTTGGCTTCCTATGGTAACTGGTCGTTTCCGTACCCAACAGTTACGGCCGAAGTCGTTTCCAGCACTGAATTTCCCAACCCCACTGCAAGCTGTTTTGGCTGCGGGACCCGGAATATTTCGGCAGTCGATAACTAAGCGATATTGCTTCATGTGTTTTTGTTACTAGTTTAGTTTACATGCATAGAGCTCTTGTCGAACTCTATTGAACGTGTGCTTTAGTTTGCTTTCACTTTCACGGGCATGTCGGGCATGAACGGTGAACGAACTAAAAGTTCGTTCAGGTGCCATGTGGTAGCGGCCTCCCTACGTACTGGTCACTTTCTTTTCCCAATGAGGGATTTGATTTTAGCAGTTTGTAGTATAAATTTAGAGAGTTCTAATCAATTGTAGCGTGACAGGACACTGGTCTGATTACTGAGAAGAGAGACGCTTGAATGTTTACACTTCAATGACCATTATAGTGAAAAGAAAAATTGAACCCCTCCCCCATCCACCCACTGTCCGTAGACACTTTACCGGTATATATAGAAAGGTGATTAAGTAGTTATATTGAAGTATACTAATTGAATATATGAGCACAATGTATTCTAAATCAAAATTTTCTGTGCTTAATTTTATAGTTTGTGGACAAACTGATTCTGGAATCAGAGACGCAAGAACTGGTTGAAGAAAATGGAAATCAACTGATCCAACGCATTGGTAAGTGCATTTCAAATTTCATTGTAAAATTTAGAACCCATGATCACCAATCATTTTTTGTTACATAACGTCAAACAACACTGCTTTTGGTATCAACGAACTTGTATCATTTTCATAGCTGTGACTTTTGATGATAATTGTAATTGGATGTATTGTATGCATGCATGAGCTTAGAACAATTTTCATCTTACAACTATACCGGTATGGCATTGTACAAAATACATTTGATGTGCGTCTTTAGCATAACAATGTTCTCATTAATCCAACAGTTAAAAAAGTCAAGCTACATGATGACAATAACACCACCATAGTAGTTGAATCTGGACAGAATGGGACCATATGTCATCCAACATTACTCACAAGTCAAGATCAGGTGTGTATTGTTTTATATGTATAAACTGTGTTTTTTTCTGAATTTCTGAATAACTTTAAACATTACAATTGCATAAATATTCACTAAATACTGTTTCACTGTGTAAGTTGCATTGGAGTTATAAGCAGCTGAGATGGTTTCAATGCATGTGGAATATGTGAATTTCCTCTATAATATAACAAAAATATCTTTCCATGGGCAAAAGAGTTTGCTTTGACCTTGTTGACCAAGTTTCCATGTGTAATGAAGAGATTTGTTAAATCATAAAGTCATTTGACTGAGGACAAGTATACTCAAGAATTGTGGGTATTTCTGTACTTTTTGTATTACTTATATTCAGAAATATGATAGGAAGACTGTTTCTTGTCAAGAAGAATCATTTAGCATTTATAAAAAAAATAATCTGACTGATGCATTTTATCTTTTTATGTTACAGTGCATTTCAAAACACAACACTGCAGAAATTGGTATTCAAACCATGGAAAATGCAAGTAATGATGTTGGCACCCAAACTATCCCAAATCAACAAGATGCTTCAGTACAGACTGACCTGGATACACAGCTGTCATACTCTCCGTGTCCAAATTGCAACATAGATGTCACCAGAAGAGTGACAACCACCCAGCATGATCACACCTATTCCCAGAAATCTAGAAGTGTTGAAAATATCGAAAGATCCCATACTCCAGAACCAAGAATCATGATGACATCCCCCTTCAATGCAACATCCACACCAACATGCAAAAAACGATCAGATACCCATGAAACAACACTGTCTGACATCACAAGTCAAGACATGGACACATCACAGTCATCAATAGAAGACGACTACGATGACGTAGAAGACCTGTCATTTAACCCAGACTCAGTTGAAGACAGCCTCACCGACACAGAAGGCGATGAACCATGCGATATTGCCAAGTCATTAGCTGAAGACAGAAAATTCATAGTTTTTGAGCAACAGTTAGATATTCTGCTAAACTGTTTAACCTGTCCCCAGTGTAATAGCAGCACATCCCCTGACGACACTAAGAAGAAAACTACAGATGGCACACTACTTTCAGTCACAACATTCTGTTTCAATGGACATCGCATTTTACAGTGGGACTCTCAACCATGTTTTGGCAAGATGCCTGCTGGTAATCTACTGGTGTCTGCTGCCATACTGATCAGTGGTCTATCCTATCAACGCATCAGTCATTTTGCCATGCTTCTCAACTTAGAGTTTATTGGCAAATCCACATATTTTCTCAACCAGA
>LD345062.1:40349-56005 GCA_001465055.1 Ptychodera flava
ACAAATACACAGATGAAGAAATTATTAACATGCTTAATTTCTTAATCGGCAACATATTTGTTAAGTTTGGTGGTATGACCTTTCAATAATCTATTGGCATACCAATGGGTACAAATTGTGCACCACTTCTTGCTGACTTATTTCTCTATTCATATGAAGCAGAGTTCCTACAATCTCTCTACAAAGCAGGGCTAAAAAACTTGCAAGGCGTTTTAACAACACGCACAGATATATTGATGATCTGATTAGTCTAAACAATCCAGACATATCAAATTACTTACATCATATATACCCTGATGAATTGGAAATCAAAGAAACAACTGAGAGTAGGAACTCAGCTTCATATCTTGATCTGTTCCTGCAAGTGGGTACTAATGGGCTACACACTAAGCTGTATGACAAAGCCGCTGGTGGCTCCTCAGAAACACGGCGGGCAGTTTCTCAGCCGAAAACAGCCGATTTTGAATCCAAAACTTGCATTGATCTTCGTTTTTGAGCACATCCACCTCGCCTTGGTACACGATGTGCCCAGCCGTGCTTGTAAACTTAAACAAAGCCTATACTTTTCTCTCTCTATGCGAGGGAAGCGGTCTAAACCAGGCCTGGGTCTCACATGGAAGGCGTATGACATAACAGTATAGCGCCACGTACGGCGAGTATTTAGAGAAAAATAAAATCAAAAAGCAACCAAAAACAAAGTGAAAGAAAGCTGGAATTATTAATAGCTGAACGCAATATGATAGTTGAGCAATGCAAAAATAAAAAATAAATAAATAAACAAACTAGAAATGCCCGTAAAACCCGTCCGAGCTGAGCGATGACGTCATAAGCGTGTCACAATGCATTCCGGGTAATTAAGGTAAAATTGGTGTATAGCATGTACTATAGTAATACCTGAAATAGAGAAAGAAAGAAAGAAAGAAAGAAGGAAAGTGAGCAAAAACTAGCAGTTCCAGAGCTGGTCTCTGGAACTAATTATAAGAAGTCTTTTCTTTACTGAACATGAGGATATTTTTGATTCACATCTGGCGTTCTGACTTTTTATGCCAAGAGCCATAACTCAGACATGCCTGGACCAGTTCCTTGCATATAATCTGAATTTTGACATTTTTAAAAGCCAGGGCATGACATCCCTAATTCTGTCAAACTTGGTAAAAGGACATAAACCTATGCCACTACTTGTTTACAATCCAATCCAATAAGGTAAGGGCATTGGTCACAGACAGGGCTTTGGTACCCACATTCCATGTTTCATGCGCATCATATCGCCTTCAATTTTTAGTCACTTTCAGTGACAAATTCCCAATAACAAGGGGGACTATGTCATTGTCAATGACTTGTCATATTTGAATTTTGGGGGCATTTTTTCCCTTTTTAGTCAAAAAAATATTTTCTTCCAAAGTTCTTTGATTGCTTTGGATCCTAGGGTTGTCTTCTATCAGATTTATTCAAATTGTGGTGAAATTTCATATTTGTAATTTTAGGTAAATTTAATTATTTTTGGTCAAAAAATCATTTTCTCTGAATCAACCATTCTGAATGCTTAAAAGCTTGGTATGCATGTACCTATGGGTAAGGGGACGTGGATAATTAAAACATGTGCACGGTAAACGTAATTTCTGTATTTAGGGGAGAGATGGTTTGGCTATATTTCGATTATTAAGCACAAAAATCACACTAAAAGTTTTCCTATCACAATATCTCGCTACACATTTTTCTGTATCACAAAATATGGTGCTACTTTGTTTGGCGTGTACCAGGCCAGTACGACCCAGCGTTACACCTGCATTCTTTTGACATACAAGTAAATCAGTGCATGAGAAAAATAACGTAACAATCATTTTGGATACACTGTTTCATTTCATTCTATTGGTTGCATCAACGTTGGGTTGGCACTGAACAGAGACTGCAGATTTTAGAGGGGGTATAGGGGGTTGGTCAGTAGCGTATGCGTGATTTCATAGCCACATCACTACAGATTATTGATGCAGATACAGAAAGAGACTTGGTTGGATTTTTACACGTCCAAAATTTCTGTTGGGGGGGGGGGGGAACGCACTTAGTTTCATTTACTGTGTGCATGTTTTAATTATCCGCGGCCCCTTAGTTGAGTGTCTTCAAAATTTTGTAAAAAATTTCATATTTTCATTTTTAGGGCAATATTTCGCATTTGTCATCAAAAAATCATTTTGGAGATTGTATCACTAATTTTGATGTACCAGGCTGCATGGTGCTGTATATGTGTGTGTCCACACATATATGACTCATCATATACGCTCTTTTTGGTTTTTATATATAAAACCAAATATAAGCTAAAAAAGCAGGTTTTTTGTTCATGTGTTGCCATAATTAGGTGTACAGTACATGCCAAAACTTCTGTTCAGAAAGACCTGTCTAAGGCTAGCCTAAAGCAAGCCCTAAAGCATACCCAGCTTGACAGCCAAGTCCGCATGTCTCATTCTCACCTTGTCTGGGGCCATAGAGTCTAGAGGTGATAACTATCCTGTGGTCTCCCTGGCTTTTTGAAATTGTCAGTAAATTTACGAATTTCATTAAAAAAATAGTAGTCAGCACAAATCATGTAATGCTGAGCCCGCCAATTCAGCACTTTTGGTACTCAATGAATGATTTTAAGGGGATAGAAATGATGAATAATTTCATGATAGACAAAGGCAAATGGAAAATTCCTTTTAGCTTTTTTAGACAATGAACTCTCATATTTTGATATGCAGTTTTGAAAGCTCCATTGCATAACACTGTACATCATGGGTCATGAATGCTTGTAACATAATTGTCTCAATAAAGTATGTCATTTTGGTCAACCAGTCCAAAACTCTAACTGCTACTCCGTTTAACTCCATTTTTAGGAATCTGACCCTTGAACACAATCTGAATATCTGTACCAAATATCAACGCAGTCTATTCAGTAGTTTTTTACTTTTTGTCGTTTACAGAAAATTTTCACTGTCCGACGTCAACTCATCAACCCATCAAAATAACATGATGACCTTCGGTCATTATGTTAAAAATCCCCAAGGTTGTAAAATTACATTTCCTGCCATCTGGCCTTACGTAAACATGATCAACAAAGGGGTGGAACATTTAATATTCAGGAGGGGGTAGGGTCTACAAGATTGATGAGGTAGCAATGCTTTAGACATGAGTTGTTAGAACTGCAAGTTCCTGACAAAGCATCGTCATCGGATTCAAGAACAGTGTTACAACTTACAGCAATTTTTTTTTATTTGATAGAATAACTTCGTTGAAGGTCTCATTATAATCTCTGTTCCACTTTCTGAGTTATCTGTTATTGTTAGACTTTTGTTAACTTAATTGTCCGTGTCACTAAACGTCGTCTGTCATAATTTCTGTAGTCTTGTGTTCGTAAACTCTTGTTTGACAAAGGCTGCTCCACAACACAATTACACAAACTTTTATAGTTGTGCAGATATTCCTTCCACGATAATTGTATTTTGTGATTTGTCTGATTCTCTTTTCATAAGTGCAATCACTTTTCATCGTACCTGAGAATTTCCAATTTTAATTTTCATAAAAGCACATAGTCTAACAAGTCAAAGCACTGCACAAGATTATCAGTTTTTTTCTGTTGTAACATTTGATCACCAATAATCTACTAACTGTCAACCAATACTTTTTTAAAGTTTTCACAACCTTTTGATTTATTCAATTATTGTTCCATTTTAGTGAAAGCAGAGATTAGATTGCCATTCCAGTGAGTTAACTTAAGATCACATCACCTTGTGTAAACATGAAGCAGTCATTCACCATTGATGATGTTAAACTTTTTTTTTCCAGGGGAGAGTGTCCAGATATTGCTAATACTGCTGGTCAAAGAAGAGCATTAGGGACAACACAAAGTCATTTGTTTATGATGAAGGTAAGATATAACTCCCTATTTATTTATTAATTTATTTATTTGCTGCATCCCTTTTATATCAGGGGCTCACTAAATAAAACATTAGGAGCTGCAAAACACTGATGAAAAATAAATTTCAAGTACAGAGAGAAAGAAAAAGAAAAAAAAAACAAAAAAAAACCAAAACACAGCAACAATAATAATAAAAACTAGAATGCTAACAGCTAGTTCAAAAAATTCCTCCTGTTGTCTACAGCTTCGACTAAGAATTATTTAAAAATAATATCAATTTTGTAGCTTAATTCAGGGTTGTAGTTTTCAGTTGAATCTCCTAAATACAAACAAATCAACCCTTTTCTTTCAATGAAATCTTTATATAAATTCATTTCTTTGTCATTCAAGAGAATTTCTTCTGTCTTAGCCATTAATTTATTTCGTTCAGTTAAGAAGTGTTGACATTTAAACAAGAAGTGTTCTAATGTCTCATCTTCTTTACCACAACATGGACAGGTATAATCATCCTCTCCATTTTCCCATCGTCTCGTTTCACATTTTAACCCCAGAGTACATGATCTTGCTTTGAACTTTAATTGGGCACCTTTAAATTCATTCATAGTTTCAAATATGATTCACATTTTAATTTCTTTTTAAATTTTTGGTAATGAGCTAAGGTGGATTTTTTGGTTGTGTTGTCTCGCCATGTCTTTTCATCATCATCTAGAATGATTTCTTTAATGCTTTTGTCTGTGAGGTTGTGGATAGTTGTGATATTTAAATTAGTTTGTATATTGCTGACAGATTTTGGCCAGTTCCAACACAACTTCTCATTCTGCCCTGCCTGTGAATTAATTAAACACATGTGATTAAAAATTTGTTTGGTCCATCTAGAGTTGACCATATGATGTTATCTTTTGTAATATTTCAGTTTCATGATATTTACTTTACTTCTCATTGTATTCCAGCCAAGGTCACCAAGTACTGCTTCATTAGCAGTGTGTCTGCAGGCCTTTAAAATAAATTTGCCAACCAAGCGTTGCATTCGGTAAAGACTTTCTAAGTCTGTTGTGCTGAGAACGAGTAGTTCCCCAGCATACTCAATTGATAGACGCTTTATGTGATTCCACACGGAAAAGCCATAATCAATTCTATTTATATCTCCATGGTTACCAAGAATTGCCTTCATCTGAGGAAATAAATTATCAAATTTTTCAGAGATTTTCACAAAATGAGTGTGGTCAGATAGGTTGCGAGATATCCAGTAGCCAAGGTACTTATATTCAGTTGCCTCTTTTATCTTCAACTCCCCAATCATCCACTCTTTCTGTTCATCAACTTTCTTATTTACTATAAGAATATTAGATTTTTCTTCATTGATTGACATTTTCCATAATTTACAATATCTATTAGCAATACATAACATGGAATTCATTTGTTTTTCATTTGGCGCTAATAGAACTACATCATCAGCAAAAAAGAGGCCACAGATAAGTTCAGAATCAATACTGACACCAAGAAATGATTCATTTAATAATTTCTTGAATTCATTGATGTATATTGCACATAGAATTGGTGCTAAAACGCATCCCTGTCTGAGACCTTCATTTTGATCAAAATAATCAGTGTAAATATCACCAAAAGAGACTTTGCTTTCTATGTGATCATATGTGTGTTTTATCACACGCCAGAGCTTCCCTTTGATCCCATTATTCCATAGTGCATACCAAAGTCCCTCTCTCCAAACACTGTCATATGCTTTTTTGAAATCTAAAAAAGCCATGTATGTATGTTTATTGTTGTGTTTGCGAATTGAAGCTATTCCCTTTAGGATGAAAATTTGATCAGCTGTTCGTCTATTCTTTCTGAACCCTCCTTGAACTTCACCTAGGGTATTACTATTTTCAACTATATTTGTTACTTCTTTCTCAATTATTCTGTTATATATTTTACCAATTACTGAACTCAATGAAATTCCTCTATAGTTATTCAGATTCCTTGAGTCACCCTTTTTGTATAATGGTATAATAATATTTCTTCCCCAGTCTCTTGGCACAACCTCTAAATTGATGCATAAATTAAACAGTTTTGTTAAGGAATCAATCATAACTTCTCCGCCCCTTTAATGATTTCATGGGTTATTTCATCAGGACCACAAGCCTTATTATTTTTTTAGATTTACGATAATATTACTGATATTTTCTCTAGAAATCTGTATTTTATCCATATTTTTTGCTGAGTCTTTCTCAAAAATATCCACAGACTCAATTACTTTCGTCTCAAAGGACTTAGATTCTTGGTACAATTTATCTATTTGATCTAAATTTTGTTGGTTCCGTTCAACTAGATGTTGCTAATAATTAACCAAAACTGTTTTAACTTTGTCTTTATCAAGTATAAGATTTGATTCTTGGTCAAGAACTACAGTTGTGTATGATCTTTGTTTTGTTCCTCTCAGCAATGACCAGTACTTGTGATTAGATTTACCCCCTGATTTTGCAACATCCACACACTGTTTTACTTTAAATTCAATTTGTTTCTTTTGGATTAATTTTTGAGCATTCTGTTTGTATTCTAAGTATTGCTGCCACAGTATCTGACCTTCATTATCATTATTATTATCCCTATCATTATTATTATTATTTACCCACTGTCTATATCTGCGGTTTGACTCCTTTCGTTCATTTTAATATTGCAGTTTAAATTTCTTTATCAAACCATGGCCTTGTAGTACTCTTGATAATTTTCTTGCCAATAGCTTTATGACATGCAGTAACAGTATTATCTAACCAATGCTTCAAAATATTATCACAGGCAGTCTGTTTATTGTTTTCACTAGTAGCTAACTTGGCAACATCATTAAAAGATTTAAAATTTAATGCAAGCTCATTTTGAAAATAATTCCAATCAGTATCACTGTTATTTTCCACTTTTCAGTAATGTTAAATGATATTTGTACAAAAAATGTTATGGTCACTACCTATATCATAAATACGGTCATCATCAACAAAAAATTCATCTATAGTATACTTAAAGTCATTGTTTGTTAACATATAATCAATAACAGATTGTTGTGTATGTCTTGACCATGTCCATTTCCCTGTGCTAATATTACTATTATTGAGAAGTGTCAAATCAAATTCGTCAATCATGGATGTTGTGTTAATGTGGATGAAGAGAATTATCAGCAAGGGGGAAGCTTGTTGGAAAAACTACCCTCTGTTTTTACTTGAACCAACAGCGCAGCACTCTATCCTCTGTGATGTTCTGTCAAAGCAAATAGTTAATTGTGGGATTTTTGTAGCTAAAGTGCCTGAGTTTTTTGACTGAGTTTTATTTAATTTATCGCTGTATTCTGGAAGAAGGAACTTAATTCCAGCGAAGGGAACATAGTTTCTCAGAAAATATTGTATGGAATTCTATGTACAGAATTGTCATCTCTTCGGGATGTCGTATAGATATAGTGATTATAGGAGATGTTGTAAAGCTAAAAAAGCTGCATACAAAGCAGGTTTATAAGTTCTTGATTAACAGCATGTCACACCCAGCAAAATGTTCAGCTGGAAGAAAATCTTGTCCAAGCGGTCAATTGGAGCAAGATATGGGTTTTGGCACACAAGATTACAGACGAAAAGAAATTAAAAGAATTTAACTGGAAGTTTTTACATAAAAGATGTGTAAACAATTTAAAACTTTATCAGTGGAAGATAAAAGACAATGCTTTGTGTGATTATTGTAACAGTGTAGACACTACACAGCATCGTTTCTTTGAATGTACAGAAGCTATGAAAGTTTGGAAATTTGTTGAAGACATCATTCAGATTGCCTATGGAACACATGTTCCTTTGTTGTAGGAATTGATATTAATGCAACTGTCGCAGATTAGTATTGTGGTTTGGTTATGTGTTTTATGTGTTTGACAAACTGGGAAATTATCAGGACCACTTATGTCATTTAGAGTTTATCATTTCATTGGTCCTGTAGCATTCTTTTGCTTAAGACCTGTTGAAGTAAAGGCTGCGAATCATGCACTCAGTTCATATTCGTCAGGTAGCCATTTAAAAGAATGCCATCTTGAACAATTATCTTTTTATATCACTTGTGAAGGTGGATTGGTAGTTGGTGCGTGTCCACATGGGATAGTGTATGCAATGAAGAATCTCATATGCTCTGAAAGTCCAAGGGATTACACAGACCAGTTGCAGTCCATGAAACACCACCCTAATATCTGCATTCTTGATATTGCACATTTGCTTGCATCCCATGGTAATGCCACAGTACCAGGTTTATTTAGCACACATGGTGGAAGAGTGGCCGAGCCAACTGATGAAAAACATAGAGGCAGCCAAGAATGGAGCCATGTTTTGTATATCTAAAGTAACAGAGCACAGAGAATCCAATGGTGACCTCACTGATCCATCCTGTCATCCTGTTTCAGGGTCAGCTAACCACTATGCTCTCTTCGATTGGTTTCATCAACTTGAAGGCAATATACAGAAATACTGAGGAATGCATCGGCTGTTGTGAACTTTGCAGACAAAATAGACACTCAGACTGTAGAACAGTTATTTAGTTCACTGCGGCAAGGTATTTATTTTCTGAATAAGCCCAGTACACATGTACGTAGTACACATGTTTATGTGTAGACTTCTTGTAAACTTGCATAATGAAGATGTTAATAAAGTTACTCCTTGGGTACCAACTTCAGTGATGCAAAGGGCAGTACTCTTTCAACCATCTTGGCCAAATTATGCTTAAATTTGGTAACTTGGAAGATATGACAGAGATTGAAGATCCTTCAAGCGACACAAGTGCTGTACAGGTTACAGCTGACCCTGTTCAAGAACAGTTGAATCTTCTGTACAAGTGTAAGGAATATACAAGGGCAAACAAGATTGCTGTACCCTTACAAAAATATCCTATACCAGTCCTATAGGGTAGAGGCATGTAGGGTCTTATAGGACATCAGGCAGTAGTAGTCTTACAGGATTTTGGAACGCAGTCTTACAGGGAACCCTATAGGGAGCCCTATAGGGGGTCTTATAGGGAACCCTATAGGGATCTTATAGGGAGCCCTATAGTGGTCTTATAGGGAGCCCTATAGTGGTCTTACAGGGAGCCCTATAGGGGGTCTTGTAGGCAGCCCTATAGGGTACAGAATATGCTTTACATATTGTTATCATACTTTCTAAGAGATTGAACTCGCACAAGGCAAACAAACTTCTGTAAAAGAGTGCAGAAATTTTGTTAAGTAAGGAATAACTCCTTCTGATTTTGCTATAGGTACCAATGCAATGAATAACTGCAAAACTCACAAAAAGTCAGTCAACTTACAAAACAAGTAATTATAAACATTTAGTTTATTTCTAAAGGAATTAAGATTAACAATCAATCAAAACAGAAATCAATGCAACATACAGGGACTACAAAATATAAAGCAACCTACACATATGAATGCAAGGCCTACCTTAATGTCACCTCAGCCAAGTGCATTATTAACTGAATAGATGTGTATCTTAACTCACGTAATTAAGAGGTCAGTTCAGTTGATGCTGCAATGTCGATTCTTACAGTTGTGACATATTAGTGAGCTCCCTTCTCCATAACACTGTTAGAATCTTGATAATGGACCTTGGATCCTAATGTTCCATGCAATTTGGAGTTGAACTTTAGTACTTTACATTAACAAGAGCCATGCATGTTCACTGGTGCACTGCCTCAAGTGCAAATGAATAATGCGTGGCTGTACTATTATGTAATCAGCCCATTGTAAATGCAGGAAACTATTTACATAACAAAGCAAAGGCACAGGTCAGCTCACTTGACCTTGGATCTAACAAAGAGAGTCTTTGTCTGTGTACAGCCATGACATTTACAAACGGCAAAAGGAATATGGTATGTTCCTGGCATGTGTGTGTAAATATAAATAGCTTTTGAAAAAGGGTATATGAGAATGTGTGAAATTCTACCGACTATTTTCGTAAGGGAATAATTATAATTATAAAGATTACTCAAACATTACTTGTTCAGTTTTACAGTCCTAAAAGTCAGGCGGAATCATCTTGTAGGGTGTCCTATAGGGCACAAATATAAGCCTATAGGACTAGTACGAACCCATAAGATATGACACATAAATCCTACAGCACAGGCGTTGTCCTATAGGACGAGTGCTATAGGATGGAGGTAGCCCTATAGGACTCCTGCAGGGATCCTTGGGTCCTACAGGGATCCTGTAGGACTTTTTTGTAAGGGTAATTAAACAAAAGATCAAGTACGCAACAAATACTCTTTACAGAACAGGTCAACAATGAAGTCAGTGAATTTGTCTGGAGTAGTACGTAATACAGATGCAAGGTTTTTCAAACTACTTTGGGACATGTTGTATTAACAATGCCATTTGCATTGAAGTTAATAAGCTGTCCTACGGCACAGAAACCTTGAGTGTGTTCAACTTCATGCAGAAATTGTACAACATACCAGTGATTAGAATGTAATTCATCATTGCAAGATGCTGACCAATTCAGCTGTTCCATCTTTCATCATTAGGCCTTGCTACAAAGACCACTGGGTCACTTTAAAAGCAGATGAGAGTGGTTATTTTTACCTCATGGACAGCCACCATCAATGAAACTCATGAGTGCATGCAGATGAAGCTAGTTCTTACATCAAGGAAGTGTTAGCCCAGGAGCTGTTTTTCAGGTTCTGGGTCTTTCAAGAGCAAGTGTTGTGGTAGGTTGGACAATGCAATACCATACACATTATAGCATAAACCCCTGGACTGGCAATTAATGCAAATCTTTAATTATATTGGAAAAACAGTTTAAAGGCCTGTGTTGGCACCAGATTGTCTCGTCAGAAAATTTACCCACAAGATTACAATTTTGATAGAAAACAAAAGGCTATCCACCTCCATAATCATCTTACAGACTTGAACAAAGGCGATCCCAGGGATTGCGAACAGGCCTTTAAGACAAACACCTAGCCAGTACAATGTTTGATTTCTATAAACATTAATTACACAAACTGATCTCAACCTTTTGTCACCTTTTGCTAATCCTGCAAACGAAGGTTATACAAGTGTTTGATTGACAGTCGGTCATGAAATTTAGTGTCAACCCTTACAAAAATATCCTATACCAGTCCTATAGGGTAGAGGCATGTAGGGTCTTATAGGACATCAGGCAGTAGTAATCTTACAGGATTTTGGAACGCAGTCTTACAGGGAACCCTATAGGGAGCCCTATAGGGGGTCCTATAGGGAGCCCTATAGGGGGTCTTATAGGGAACCCTATAGGGGGTCTTATAGGGGCCCTATAGGGGGTCTTATAGGGAACCCTATAGTGGTCTTACAGGGAGCCCTATAGGGGGTCTTGTAGGCTGCCCTATAGGGGGTCTTATAGGGAACCCTATAGGGGGTCTTGTAGGGAGCCCTATAGGGTACAGAATATGCTTTACATATTGTTATCATACTTTCTAAGAGATTGAACTCGCACAAGGCAAACAAACTTCTGTAAAAGAGTGCAGAAATTTTGTTAAGTAAGGAATAACTCCTGATGATTTTGCTATTGGTACCAATGCAATGAATAACTACAAAACTCACAAAAAGTCAGTCAACTTACAAAACAAGTAATTATAAACATGTAGTTTATTTCTAAAGGAATAAAGATTAACAATCAATCAAAACAGAAATCAATGCAACATACAGGGACTACAAAATATAAAGCAACCTACACATATGAATGCAAGGCCTACCTTTGACTTGTCACCTCAGCCAAGTGCATTATTAACTGAATAGATGTGTATCTTAACTCACGTAATTAAGAGGTCAGTTCAGCTGATGCTGCAATGTCGATTCTTACAGTTGTGACATATTAGTGAGCTCCCTTCTCCATAACACTGTTAGAATCTTGGTAATGGACCTTGGATCCTAATGTTCCATGCAATTTGGAGTTGAACTTTAGTACTTTACATTAACAAGAGCCATGCATGTTCACTGGTGCACTGCCTCAAGTGCAAATGAATAATGCGTGGCTGTACTATTATGTAATCAGCCCATTGTAAATGCAGGAAACTATTTACATAACAAAGCAAAGGCACAGGTCAGCTCACTTGACCTTGGATCTAACAAAGAGAGTCTTTGTCTGTGTACAGCCATGACATGTACAAACTGCAAAAGGAATATGGTATGTTCCTGGCATGTGTGTGTAAATAGAAATAGCTTTTGAGACAGGGTATATGAGAATGTGTGAAATTCTACAGACTATTTTTCGTAAGGGAATAATTATAATTATAAACATTACTCAAACATTACTTGTTCAGTTTTACAGTCCTAAAGGTCAGGCAGAATCATCTTGTAGGGTGTCCTATAGGGCACAAATATGAGCCTATAGGACTAGTACGAACCCATAAGACATGACACATAAATCCTACAGGACAGGCGTTGTCCTATAGGACGAGTGCTATAGGATGGAGGTAGCCCTATAGGACTCCTTCAGGGATCCTTGGGTCCTACAGGGATCCTGTAGGACTTTTTTGTAAGGGAAGGCTTGATTTATTACTTGCATTGTTCTATGCATTTAGTAAGTAGAATATAATTAGTGGTCATTGTCATTAAAAATTTTACCATTATGTTGTTGTCATTAAATCACCGTGTCCAAAGGCTTGATATTACCAGTATAAAGTTTTGGTTATAGACATTATAATTTGGAAATTTCTGATTGATGAGTAAACATTTGTACTTAATTCATTGTACGAAAGTTAAATTCATGGACTTATACAAGTTTGGTCCCAAAGACAAGGCAACACTACTGTTTGTGCCAGAAGCCAGATGATGGCAGGTATGCAGTGGTGTATTGTTTAAAGGGACAAAGTCTGCCTTTTTCATCAATTTTGTTTGATGCGAGATAACTACTTAATAAGTAGCAGGGCTCGTACACCTTGGAAAAAATAGAATTCCAGGGCTTTCCAGGGTTTTTTGACCAGTTTTCCAGGGCTATTTCAACTAAAATCAAGTAATTTTCCAGGGCTCTTGTTCATGAAAATAAATTTATACTCGACTTCTATCGACACACCGTACCTATCTACTGCTTTAATTCCTGAGCTTTTTCTTCTAACTGTATAGCTACTGATTGTATTTCAGTTTGTTTTTCTCTTTTGCAGTCTTAGAATTTGCACTCCTAAGACTATTTAACTTTGCGACAAAAGACATTTCCCTGTAGATTCAGCTTTCTCGGAATATTTATTATCAGATTTGTTAAAGCCCGCTGCGGTGGGACCCGGGATCCAGCTTACGCAAAATTTGTGTGGGTGTTGATCGGGTGTGTTCATGTATAATGAGTGTGTAAGTAGCGGTCCAGAGCGTTGATAGTTTAATTGCGTAATCTGTTTGCGCCCAAATAAGCTCAGACTGGCTATAGCTGTACGCGTATAAGCTTCTTTGAACAACCTTCAGCGCATTTCAAGCAGTGATCTCACTCTAGAACGGCAGTTTTACACGATCAGAGACTACGGTACAATGAATGTATACATATACCTGCTACGATCTTTTGCAGCTTACGCTGATCGTGCTTTTGCCATTTTCAATTTACAGAACGGAAAGAAAGAATGTGTACTGGACACCTTGATAAGTCACGAGCGGCGTGGGTTTGTAAAGTGAGAAACATTTCTGAGTGGCCGCACAGTGTGTTGTCGATGCCTGTTGATGCTTGACATGGACAAATCACGCCTAATAGTATGGGGACGACATGTCTAAAAATCAATCTGCCACCTTCGCGTGATTATGATACTTTATATCTTTGCTTTATTTCACATTATTGCTACAACGTTCCATATCATTGATTTCCGGGGTTGTGTCATGACGAGTTTTGAAGGACCAATTTACAGTGATTTTGAAGTCATCTACCAAACAACTCGGAAATGTACAAGTCAGTACGTTTATGGTGCTCAAAAATATTTGCTATTGCTTGAACATGATGCGAAAAGTAGAATACATTTCTGTCAATGTGACCACAGGGGATTCAATCTCCGATGATGACGATGATGATGATTAAATATTTAAAATGCATGCTAGGTGCATTTTTGGCGATCGAAAAAAAGTGTGTGGCAATGAAGTGACACCCCTTGGGTAATGTTAGGCTGTATTGAATTTGCAACGCACATGTATAGTTAGGCAGCAACGCACATGTATAGTTAGGCTGTATTGAATTTGCAACGCACATGTATCTGTGTATAGTTAGGCTGTGTTGAATTTGCGACGCACATGTAGGCCTATAGTTAGGCTGTGTTGAAATTTGCAGCGCATACTTTGTTCTTTTCTGCAAATAGTATCAACAACGACAACAACAATAACAACAACAATAACAACAAATTTACTGAGTCCAAATATATGTTTATTTATCTTCATTTTTAAATATTTAATCATCATCATCGTCATCATCGGAGATTGAATCCCCTGTGATGTGACCGCTGTACAGCCCGAAGTCGCAGAGTAGCAGAATTGCGTTTCTTAGGGAGGATCAGTCGTTCGAGGACGTTGGTTCTAATGAGTTAGCTACCTAAATGCTGGTGTCGCAATGTCTTCGTTTTTCTCGAGGGTCTATGGTTATTCACACGTTATGACACTTATTCACAATTATTGCATTGTTCCTCATCATACTGCTCTACGTTTTATTTATGTGTCGTGACTGCTCGGCTGTAGCATGGCTCGGCCGCTGCAGACTACCCGGGCGAACACCAAAAACACAAGTGCTTGTGCAGCGCAGCGGTTGAAGAGCAGCGACGAGGACGGCTGCTCCTATGCGGGTCATCAAAAGGTCAATCAGGCGATGTGTATAGTGCCGATACCGTCGACCTTGTCATGACCCTCATCAGATAGACGCAATATTCCCCGCCATATTTCCACAGCTACCTCAATGCATGCGTACACATGTTTGAAATTCTTTTTTTTTCTCTAGCGGTCAAAGTTTCTCTGGTAACACAGTCTAAGATTGGTAGCCCAGGGAAGACAACTGTTAGCCCATTGTGTGCGAGCGTCTATTGAAATTGTGGAAACATCCACGTATGGCACAAAAGAAACAAAAAAAACATGGGACAGTGTGGAGGGACTGTGGACATGGGCGAAACTGCATGCTAGACAAGCTATATTTCAAATTCAAGTATGCGGTTGGTGATATCGAAGTTTGAACCATGCCTGTATGCCACTATCATATGATACGAAGTGCTAAAAATTATTGCAATTGCATGTCATTCAGCTGTCGTGACGTGAAATACGTGGAGTTTACACATCGAAAAGAATATATAGTCAAGATGTAGTTGCGGTTCAGTCTCCATGGATAGCGGTAAAGGATGCACGCTGAAGTCACCGAATGATCTTGATCGCAGTGAACCGCAATCGTTTGATCGCCACAAATTTTCATGGCGTTGAAACCCAAAATCCTCAGACCGAATTGTGTAAAAGGGAACAAATACGTCAAATTATGAGTCGCGGAAACATGAGGGAGACAAATCGACAGCAGCCGATCATATCACAAGCCGAACATTATATGTCGATGATGCATGCTACAAAGATGACGCAACTAAACTGGGTGACGTTCGATCGTTACTTGGTGACCCTTTTATTTTTTTTTGTGTTTCTCATCTCCAGAGGAATACTCGGGCAGGGCGGGCGGTCGAAATAATAAAAAACTAGTACCAAAAAACCCTGTATTTGTTTCTGTTCAATGTTCTTTCCATTCAGTCTCTACAATTTTTAAATACGAAAAAACGTGTGTTTGTTTCAGTTTATTGT
>LD345062.1:63039-77246 GCA_001465055.1 Ptychodera flava
CCATTATCGTTCCTATAATTACTGAGCCTTTCCCGTGTCCAGTCACATTTGTCCAATAAATAAATCAAAATATCGGCAATTTCTACCGCTAGAAGAGAATGAAGGTCACTCGACCACCTCGTAATCGCCATCAGGTCCGGCAAAGTGACAGCATTGGCGGGATCTCGATCGTCTGCTACTGTCCGGCGCCTTTTGCTCGAAATTTCGTGATCGTCAGGCTCTAAAGGGCAAACATCTAGTTCTGTTGCTAGCAGTACTAGCTGAATAAGTCTGTCTTTCCGGGTGTTACTGCATGTTATTCCTCGCTCAGACAAAAATTGTCTGAGTTCAGGAACTCGCTTTCGATGAACGTTGTCCATGACGCAATGTAAACATTGCCCCAAACATACCGGAAATACAGTGGTCCCAAGTCGTACGCCCTCAATTGACAAAAGTCATGTGAACTTTCTTCTTCAAAAAGATCTCGGAACAATGGAATTGTCTTTCCACATTTTGAAAAGACTAATAGTACATCAGTTTAATAATCACAATGTGAAAAAAAATCCCGCAATGATACGGTGTCACTCACATTTGATCAGAATTGGTTGTATGGGTACCAGAGAACAACAATAAATGTTGTTTCTATCTGTGCAGTGCAGGAAAATTCTACGTTGATGTTATGACAATGATTTCTGCACAGTACAACCAGAGAAACAACAAGAAATATTTAAACCAGAAAAACAAGAATGACAAAAGTAAATAAGGTCTGAAACTTTAGGTACTGGAGGTCAACTTTAGATACATGCACAGCAGAAACAGCTAGTCCCTCTTAGTTTGCGCAGGTCTGTTAATATGTAACAGTCATTTCCTGTCATGTTTATGAACTGTTTCATAATAACAGACCTGGTCCTATAACTTCCCGTTTAACACAAGGGTCACAGACAATTATTTACCGATAAGTTATGGTGTTCCATTTTTATGGGTTTTTATCTGTGCCAATGTTCTCTCTTTTTTCGTTCTTCTTTCCAACTTGCACATTTTTAGTTTCTTCTAGACATCTATCATTCTGCGTTGTCAGGTAATATGATCTCATAAAGAGCTGTGAATAAAATTTACATTGTTGTCAATTGTAATAGTAGTTCTGTGTTCCCAGGTATGAAAATTTTGGAATGTATAATTGACATGGATTGCTCAGACTCAAAACTACAAACTCAGACAGTCAACTTGCACCTTCTACGAAATTCAGTCGACAACCGTCTACCTGAAAATTTGTCTCATATTCTCTGTGGGCATATCAGTCCTTAGTTTCAATCAGAGGAAGTGAGCTCGATGGGATATGATAATGTGTGAAAGCTAATTATTACAATTTACTACAATCACAAGCAGAGGTTTTGGATTACATTTCTGAAAATGTTAAAATTGGGATAATTCTAGTACTTCAGAGAACACACCCACAATTGATTAGTTTACACATCATGATGGGGGATGAGGTTTATAACTGAATTGGTGCATAGCAGCTCAGAAGTCATGACAGTTATAATATACAAAGATTTTTGAAACAGATTGCTCATAATTTCTTAACACCAGTAATTTGACTGACATTTTTGATTGGCAGTGAGAAAATTAAAGGGCAAGCAAAGCTAACTTCTGATAATATTTTCACCATTTTTATTTTGAATGTGAACCATAATTACTTGCTCTACTCCCAAAAGTACCGTACAGCATTAAGTATTCAGTATACAGTATTCAGCTAGTCAACTCAGCCCATAAGTGTGTGAACTGCATTGCTGTTGTCGAAAAGTGAATTCTGGCCCTGACAAGAATTGAAATGCATAACAATGCATTTTCCACATATAAACACTCAGTTGACAAGCTAAATAGTGGGTGTTTACACATTCTTTGGGGAGTAGAAGTTGTAATTGATATAGAAATAAAAATAATGAAAAAAATCATCATTACTGACCCTTTAATCTAAAAAATGTTCATAGGAAAATATCATGTTCTGAATATCTCTGAATTTAGTGAAGGAAAATGCAGGCAAACATTGAAAGAAATTACAGAGATTCTTTTACAAAAATTTCAGAGAAAATGACATTTTGACCAAAAATATGAAAATTAGCTCTAAAAAATAACATACATGTGCAAATTTGCATCTCTGGATAAGATGATCCCTAGGAACACATGCTGACTTTCTGAGCAATCAGACAGATGGTATCAGAGAAAATTATGTTTTTTCAAAAATGAAAATAGTTACCCCAAAAATTTAAGATTGATAATTCTATTTCTCAGCATATAAATATCTGTGAATGAGACCATCCCTTCAAATGAGTGAAGCCAATTTAAAGCTTTCATATGAGTTTCAGAGAAAATCTTTATCTTTTGACCAAATATGGAAATTAAACAACACAGATCTGCAAATACTTTCATAATTTAATATATGTCATAACTCAGCTATCCCAGTAACTTTCATTTCAAATTTGAGAGCTATCTAATGTTTGGATGTTGAGATGATGTGTTCAACAACAATTGGGGGGGGGGGGGAAGAGGGAAGAAGTCTCAAAAATACAAACATCATGAACATGCAAGAGGATTTTCCCCATTGCAAATATCCTATCTACCAACACATATTGAGATCATTATCTACAATAATACAAACTGAATATGAGGGCTTTACCACCTGTAATTGTTATAAGCTTTAATTTTATTTCACCATCAATTTACCCATTCAATGTCCTTTCTCTAAATAACCCATTTTCTTGTGATTGGTCATTTTATTTAGTCTGATGAGGATAACATGTATTGTTCATTAACCTGTTAGCCTTCGTAGCTCTCCATTCCAAATCAACATACAACTTTGGGAGTCATGGGCTATATTTTGTTGACAACTGGTCAGAGGTCATCAAGAAAGACAACATCCTATAAATTTTAATATACACACATCACACGAAAACACAGTGGTTTCTGGCTTGTGGTTCGATACACGGTAATGGCCGCTGTGGCGTGCATTAGAAAAGTGGGAACTTCATAGATTTCAAATCACTAGAAACATGGACGTCAATGCTAAAATATACATGATGACACCAAAACTTATGTATAAACTGCATAGCCATTCTGGACAAATACCAAGATAATCTGAAAGTTGTTCCCATAAAGCAATCACAAAACTAAAAAGTTGACTCATATATAGACTCAAAATCTGAATAGTGGCCCGTTTATACGCTCTATAAGAGGGGCACAATTGTCAGTGCATAGGGAGAAGTGAAGCGATGAATTCAATGACCGTCATTATGACGTATGACGCCAAAATTAGAGGAGAGCTGCATGGCAACTACCATAAGTCTAGGCAACATAACCAAAGCCGGACACTCTCAGCATACTCGTTGGACTAGGACAGTACCTTGCTGCCGATCCGTAGCCCTGCCACTCCTAGCCCTGCATACAGGTCTGTGTGTTCCCTGCGTTACACAGCCTCCATCATAGCTCTGCATGGCAGGGCTATGTGCTACCTGCGTTACACAGTAACGCTGGTAACACACAGCCCTGCCAAGCAGAGCTACCTCCACCACAGCCCTGCAATGGTCCGTGGAGATAACTTGGGACTCTGCGGTCCGGATCCGGACCACAACAAAAAAACGGTCTTTTTGGCCGAAATTCTGCTGTATCGGGGCAAAATCCTTTCTCTGCCTACCTTTACCTCCTAACCGACTACAGAAAAGATGCCATTAACTTCTCCTAATGTCAAAAACGTTGTTTACCAATAGCTGCAAAACTGTAGCTCTACGGTGAGGCAGTCGGTGAGTTTTGGTTTTTTGCGACGTCGCTCACCAGTAGAGCTATAATTCCGAAGGCCCTGTAGCGTTCAAAATAAGCGTGCTGCACAAGGCACGGCATTTTGATGTGAAATCCCACATATTTACTGCATTTGGTCGAACCGATTTGTCACTACTGAAGACTAAACACCATACTACACTAAGGCCAAAAAAAAATTGTTTCTGGTCAGCGCACGTGTCACTTGAACAACAGCGCGTCACCCTTTTTTTCTGTTTGTGGCCGGCGGCCATGACTGACACCAAACCAAAATGGCTGAAGAGAAAGAGAAAATTCTTTGGGGGGCATGATCAGTGACTGCATGAACAGTATATATGTGACTATATTGATAAAACTATAAAACTGACCCTCCTTCCTCCCTTGAGAGGGAAAAAAATAAAAAAACATAAATAAAATGCACGTCGCCGCACCATTTTTTAAAGAAAGACCTGACCAGAAACATTTCTTTTTTTTGGCCTAACACGTCGATTGCCGTCCAAAAACATTTCTGGGCGCCGCCATTACCAACTTCCGGTAATATGGCAAGGCGGCTCCCAGAAATACGCTCAATGTTTATGGAACGCGATCGATGTGCTTGAACAAATACCAAACCCCATAAACGACAAGGTTAGTGTAGTGTGGTGTTTACAGTTTAGTCTTGAGTAATAAATTGGTATGACCGACCAAATGCAGTAAATATGTGGGATTTCACATCAAAATGCCGCGCCATGTGCGGCGCACTTATTTTGAATGCTACAGGGCCGTCGGCATTGTAACTCTACTGGTGAGAGAGGTCGCAAAAAGCAAATTCACCGACCGCCTCACTGTAGAGCTACAACTTTGCAGCTAGTTTACCAATGGAGATCGCCATTTTGAATCTCGCTGCAGAGTCCTCAGTTAGGAGATCGCCATTTTGAATCTCGCTGCAGAGTCCCCAGTTATTTCTATGGACCGTTGCTGGGCTGTGGTGGAGGCCGTATAACGCAGGGAACACACAGACCTGTACGCAGGGCTATGCCACTCCCTGAATGTTTGTATGGGGAAGTGTGGCCCATACAAACAGTCAGAGAGTGGCAAGGCTACGGATCCGCAGCAGAGTCAGTCAGTACTGTAGTTTCTGTACGGTACCTCCATGGCATTGTTATAGTACCGTTTAACCATGGAGGTCTCTACTACCTCCATGGTTTAACACACTGTTCACGGGTTGACGAACGGCGCAAACCAAATCTTCTATGGGACAAGCTGGTAACACGACAAATAAGGATAATATATTCTATACCTGTGCTCGAACCTTAAAAAGATTGCGCTGTCTTCTACGAGGACGACCTGAAGAAAAACTTCACACCAGTTGTTTCCGCCTTTCAAGCCATCCGAAGGGGGTCATCTAGGGTCACAACAGGTACAGCGCCACACTGCACTGCATAGACCTTTTCCCGGTTATCCCACAATGCATTGCAGTGACTTTATCAAACACGTATACCCGGGACCGTATATAAGCTCAAAAACAGCGAAAACGTGCTGATTTGTTTTGTACAACAGATCGTTATAGAAGAATGACACAAATTTGCAGTAACCAAATAATGACCAATGTATATTCTAACCATCAGCGACGAAAATACAGGTCAGGGTGTAATCTGCCATAGAGTTCTATAAGTAACGTACCCTGCGTGTACCCTAAAGTTTCCCTTCAATCCTATGTTATGCAATTAAAATGTTATCTTTCCTCATGGATGAATACATTATATTTCACTTATAAGATGATGAACAAAGCTGAGGATTTTATCGCAAAGTTTTCAAGCCTTGTAAGCCTTGAAGGAGAAGAATGCATCCTGAATGCATTCATATGATGATCTTTGTAATTAAACAGCTAATTATTTGTTTTTTCAGACAAGTTGCATTGTAATTTAAATGCATTCACAGTTATGTAGATTTGTTTTGTTTGCGACTATGTTGAAATAAATTTATCTTTTTCAAAAAAAAGTGCTGGCGGCCGGGGGGACTCATAAAGAGATGTAGGCCTACACGCACGGGTATATGCTGCATGAATGGGCAACTTTTCTCGAAAAAATCCCTAAACAGGAGTCGATATTTCATGCGAAAAAATAAGTATAATGGTCAATAGCAAAGCAAATGTCCCATGCTTTTGGAAAAACCTTTGCATGTAATAGAATGAGGAAAAAATCCCACAATTTTGTCTAGCAAATCCCGTACAATGGGTCATACTTTGGCATATATTTGTAGATGTATTCAACTTTGGTGGCACATACCCACATGAAAATATTAGGCGAATAAGGATGTCGACAAATGACGCCAGATATGAACTGAAAATGCTCACGTGTTTCGTTATATTTTGCAGTTTTATGTACATTTCAACTTTTGCCACATGTTTCAAGTTGCAACTTCATTGAAAGTGTTCATGATCAAAATCATGAACAATGTTCACCACATCATCATGCAAATTATACATTACCTTACATGAAAATGTGAAATGACTTGCAATATTGTTTTACTTGGTATCACCGATGTACATAGCATGTTTCACCAACTTTGATCAAGTAAATCCCGGTATATATCCCTAATTAGGAAAGTTCATTAAATATGCAAATTAGGAATTGGCTGAATAAAATGCGAAATGACTTTGAATAATGTAATCATAGCCATAGCAAGTTTCATTAACTTTGGTCTAGTCAATCTATGTATCCTTAATTAGGAAATTTCATTAAATATGCAAATTAGGAATTTGCTGACGTAAAAATGTTCAATAACTTTCAATAATGTTACATCATATAATCTTCAATGACATAGCAACTTTCATCAACATTGGTCAAGTAAATTCAGATAGGCCTAAGTATCCCTAATTAGAGAAATTCATTACAGGGACAAATTCGGCCACTTTTCATGAATTTTGTTTGACACGAGGTTCTACTAATATTATTTGACATGTTGAAAGACATACGGTGACCATGTCTGTATTCGACCCCGGTTTTAGAAAAATTAAATGTAACCATGGCGAAAATGAATTAATGGTCATGACCATTAATTCATTTTTTGCGATGTTTCATTGATCGTGTCTAAAACCGGGGTCGAATATATGCATGGTCACCTATTTATTCAGTATCTTTCAATATGTCAAATGATATAAGTATTATCTCGTATCAAACAAAATTCATGAAAAATGGCCGACTTTGTCCCTTTAAATATGCAAATTCGATAAATTGCCAAAATAAAAATGCTTAATGACTTTGCATATTGTTGTATCATAGTAAATTCAATGTACGTAGCAAGTTTCGTCCACTTTGGTTTAGTCAATCGAGATATATATCCCTAATAAGAAACGTTCATTAAATATACAAATTAGGAATTGCCTGAAGTAAAATGCTTCATAACTTCCAATAATGTTATATCATAGTATCCTCAATGTACATAGCAAGTTTCGTCAACTTTGATCAAGTCAATTAAGATAAATATCCCTAATTAGGAAAGTTCATTAAATATGCAAATTGGGAATAATATTTAATGTCATCCCTTGATACCTTTCACAGCTGATATATCTTTGTGTGATCAGCATTTGTAGCAAATCTCATCAAATTGTGTGCAGTCGTTCTCAATGTATATCCTTTTTTTCTAAAATCATTGATTATGTAAATGAACAAAAAGTATGCAAGCAACACTCACCAAAAACTTAGCTGTTCTTGCCTTTTGCTAACTGAATCTATGTACCAGGTTTGGTTCTGATCCGATCAGCCATTTTTGAGATATCGGACCAACAGACAGACATACAGACAGACAGAAACACAGACAGAAACATAGACAGACAGACAGACAGACACTTCGCAGATATTGTCTTTTGAACGTCTTGCGATTTAACCTAAGAGAGTGTACAGAGTTTACTTCCAGGGGGCCGGTGGATTTTCAGGGGGAAACACCCATTTCCTCAAGAAAAATGGGGGGCAGACAAAAATACCGCCATCTTTTACATGTAGGGGGACTATAAAGGGAAAACCCACATCGATTCAATATTTGCCCTGATCCTGATCAGTCCTGATCAGACGTCTATAAAAAAGAGAACCACAGTATACATTGGTGACAGATAACTCAAGTGTATTGAAACCCCTTTAGCTGCATAGGATTGCATGTAGAAATGTCCGAAAACATACTAGGAATCTTGTCAATTTCCTGAAACTTTCACAAATTATCCAATGAAAGATGCTTTATTGAAAAATATAAAACAAATACCATGTTACTGTGATTGATTTTAAGGAGAATCATAATTGTATATTTTCCTTTGAAAAAAATCACTGACGCATATGTGCTGACTCAACATTTTTTTACAATTTTATTGTGTTGAATAAGGTGGCATCTTTGTTACCGGATGAGTGACTTCATACATAATGTTCATATCGGAAATACTACATGTAGACGATACTTAAGAATCAAGAGTGTAATGAAATAACAATATTTTTATCCACCATGGCTATTATTTTCTTTCAAAAGGTCAAATTTGCAATAAAGTCACGTGTGGAGCTCAAAATCATGGGGTAATGGATGATTGAATTTAAATTATCTCAAAAAATAGATAGAGAACACCCATTTTCCAAGCTACAACATACGTGATTTCCAGAAAATGACAACATTCTTGGTTTTGGGTAGTCCCCTACGTTAAAAGGCTGTACCTGCCACAATCAAACATTTGCAAAGTTGTTCAATTCATGTCCACCTATGGGAGAGTAAGTCTGAAAAAAGTGAGACAGCTTGTCAAGTCATGAACACATCCTGCTTTGTATATTATAGGCATACATGTATTGTTTCTTCCTCGGAGTACTTGCTTCTAATATGTAAGGTTAAAAACAACTTGACAACATTTACAACCAAAGTGTTTTGATATAGACCACTGATGGAATAACATCTGGGACAAAGTTAATAATCAAGAAAAGGGCTATAAAATGGATCATTTATAGTGGACATAACGAAAGAAGTATTCATGTTTAATAATTAACTTTTCTTCAGAAATTTACAACCTACTTTGTTCTTTACCAGCCTTCCAAATAGTGTGCCACTTGCAGTCCCTGCAAAACATGCTTTTTATGGCCACTTAATTGTAACTCTGAAATGTTTTGTTATATCATTCATTATTTGACCACTATATTGTTCCTACAAAGTGTGATAAATTTGTCAGACTATATGTCACGGTGTGTAAACGTGCATGTACATATTGGGGGGCGGTCATGGAAAAACCAAGGCTATTGAGGGCCATAGATTTTCTCAATAATTTACCGGGGGTATGGAAAAAAATCACCAGGAAAATAGAAAATCCTCCAGCCCCCTCCCCGAAGTAAATTGTGAGCACTCCCTATAATCATGTTCTTGAAGACAAGAATTTATGCATTCGTCAGTTTATCAAAATCGGCTGAAAATGTAAACTTCCTTCAGTCATAGAAACTCGAAAGTGAATCCTAAACCGAATCTGAAACTGAGTCTAATTTCTGCCGCCTGCGAGATGCAATACGTCCAAAGGGGTCACCTAGGGTCACACTTAATGACGTCACGGGTAGATCTCAACACGGCCGCGAGCTATCTGTCTGATGTGGCGCCCTACGTGCCCTGATATGCATGCATGATATGGCAGTGCCGGTGTTGGCGATCGGTCCGGGGCGGGGAGAGTGCTCCCACGAAAAACGTGTACGGATATGTGCCGCTGGAATGAGTCACTTTTTCACAGTTGAAAAAAAAACCGCAAAGAAAATGCCCCATGCTTTTGAAAAACGTTTCTTACACTGGAAGAAGTGAAAATTCCCCAAATTTGTCAAGCAACTCCTAAATAATGGGTCATATTTTTAGCATGTGTGAGTAGATATTTTCAGCTTGAATGGTACACCCCTATGAAAGCTGAAAATGCTCTAATGTTTACTATTTATACGAATGATTTACCAAGTAGTTCTGCTAATTCTAAATGACTGTTATATGCAGATGATGCTAAAATATTTTCATACCCATACGAAATTTGCCAGATTGTTAAAACTTCAGGATGATATTAACAGATTAGAGGTTCGGTGTAGTGTGTTGAAACTTGATTTGAATGCCCAAAAATATTTGGCGATTTCATTTACCAACAAGAAATCTATTGTTGATTTTAACATAGACAGTAGAGGGATTTTAATTATTGTATTGCCGAGTCTTTCCTTAAGGGAGCTGTCATTATTTACGGCTTGGGCTTCGGAGGAATGTGAGGGGGTCACTCAAAATATTGAAAACTTCAAGGGGAGGTACTCAAAATGTAGAGAGGAAGAGAGGGGGATTACTCATTTTTTTCTGTGAAATAAATTGAAACACCTCTCAGATTGCACCAGTCCACACATCAATTTCTCAAAATTTTCGATGCGAGCTGGTCGTGCTCTCCCCTTGGGGTGTTCTAACAGTTTTACTAGTAAAAGACGAATTAAAAACACCTCTCAGATTTCACCAGACTGCACCATTTCACACATCAATTTCTCAAATTTTTCACACGATATAGGACAAAACTGAACTGTTGTGAATTCATCCTTTATTATTACAGAAACATATTTTAATTGACTTCAGTTCAATAATCATTTTGACAAATAACCATACCGTATTCAGGCTTTTCATTAGAAGCTGGTAGCTTGAGAAATAACACAAGAAGGTCACGGGTTTTCCATTCCTGCATATTCTTTGGTATTCTATCTCAGATAAACTGAGAACTGTTTTTCACAAAATGTATTGTCATTGTTTGGGTGTTGAATATTGTGACTCAAACACTGATCATGCAAAAATGCAATAGGAATATCAGTGTTCTATGTTATTTTCAAACAATTTTAGGTACTCATGCAATATCTGCTTCATTCCGTTTAGGGATACACCAAATAAAATTCACCTGCATCAGCGGTCTTGTCCATGACTATTTTGCCGAGCTGAGTAGTGCTAACAAATGTAGGTCACCCCATGGATGTAACATCCATGGTCACCCTATATTCAGTATATTACGCCAGCGGCAGAATTTTGCGACAAACCGTACTATTTTCAGAGTTACTTTTCCATCATAGGAAGGACAGATTGTTTTCCCTTCACATCTCATCAATGATACCAAATGTCCACATTGGTCTATTGCCAATTTATGACAAACTTTTATTTTGATATGTCATCAAACACATACGTTTTTATACTTTTGAAGGTGTTTGGTCTATCCAAGTTGTGTCGACATTTGCAAGATCTGTTCTCTCATTATGATACTACTCAATAATTAGACGACTCTTACAGAATGAAATCTTGTCTCCTGAATAGAATTGCCTGGGGGAATTCCTTGTTAGACAGGAACTGTTCAATTCCAACAGTTTAATTTCGTCAACAACACCGAAAAATCAGCACTTCTCGCAGGAAACGCCTTCGCAGAAAGAAATATTTCGAACATCGAACAGAGAGGGCGCTAGACCGCCAACGATAGAGCAGCATTGATATGGCTTTCACCACAAGGGGAGGTCATGTCCGCTGATATGATATTACATTTTCATTTAAAATAAGAATGGATAATTATACATCAAACCATGTAACTCTGGTTTTGAATAATGCATCAGTTTATGACCGGTGTAGTAATGTTAGAACTTGAGAATACTCTCCTATAAAATGTATATTCTTCAACAATGTTAATTTAATGAAACTTTGACATTTTGAGTCTAAGTTACTAACGAAGCCGATACCAACAAGTACTATGAGCACATACCGTAATATTTGCCGAGAAATTATCGAGCGAAGCTGTTCCAACCATAAATTTATATCTAAGCACTGAACAACGCGTAACATTTTGTACTTCCTACCGAATGAATTTAACTGTAGCCTCCAGGTGCAGCCAACTGAGCTATTCATCGAAAAAGCTATTCCAGGAGCAATTTTGAGGGCAGGGGAAATTTTAATGTTGCTAGGGCAGGGGACATGTTTTTAGGTGGTAGGGGAGCAAATTTTAGGGGTTTTTTTGCAGAGCAGGGCGGATATCGGTTGATTGTCCTGGGGACAGGGCTTGGCGAAAAACTTTTTGAGGGGAACTGTTTCCAGGGCAGGGGAAATTGGCAAGTTTTTTTCGCTACAGGGCGAGGGAGCTTCAAAATTAAAATTCACAGTGGGGAGGGGAAACAGGCAAAAATAAGTGGGGAGTGGGTAAAAATGAAGTTTGAGTGTGGAAGGGTAAGTCGAAAAATTTTCTGTGGGAGGGCAAATTGTGAACAGCTAATAAATTACCCTCTTGACTTAAAATTAGTCAGTTCACATTATTTGTCATGCACAATATATCTTATCATAGTAAGGACCTTTTTAAAAGTGCATTGTTCGTTGGCTGCACCTGTAGCCTCCTCAACTTTTATGATTGTTTTTGTTCAGCCAAAATATGTTCCGCTGCTCTCTACTCATCTTTGGAGTGCATATACAGAGAAATGTAGCAATGATGTAAGAGTTTCATACAATAACGCCTTTAGAATATTGTTAGGAATTAAGGCTGCGTTAAAGACAAGGTAAGGAGAGGGCTGAAGGATTTCAGCGGGATTCGAAAATTCTGGGGTAGTCGAGGGGGACTTGAAAGTTTTGCTCTACCTTTATGTGGGGGACATGAAAATATTTTGGCTACGAACATTTTGATGTTGTTCGATGGTTCTTATGTTAGTACTAATTAAACAAAATCGAAAGGTATGAATGCCATTAAATTTTCGTGAAAGCAACAAGTTGTCCTTGTAATGTGGCAGGAGCTGCAACTGTTAATATTTTTTCAATATTTGTGTGAAATACTCTATCAAATACAGTTTCTTTGTGTCTTTCTACAGCATGCTGAAAAACACAATATTCAGTTTGTCAACAAAGCCCGTTTGTCTAAATGTTGGTGATAATTAAATTAGAGTTCAGACTGAAAGTTATTTGTCAATGATACAAATGCATGGTACACGTAGGCTGTCTTGGCAGCTGAATACTGGACAGCTAGACATGCTGTAAGGAGTAGAACAAGAACGCAGTTGTGTAAATTGAACAGAAATATTGTCAAATACACAGTGTTATGCAGGTCATTTCCCCCACACTCATGGTCTGAGTGTAATTAGTCTAGAACATTCTCAAGATCACTGTCCTTCACGACCTCACAACCTTGAATTCAATTAGTAGTGTTTTGAATGTTCTGAAAATTTAATTAGTTGTGTATGAGAGATAATTTTAGAGCAGCAATAAGATTGTCAATAAAAGTTCTAGATTGTTCTTATATGCCATAACCACATGAGTATAAATAGGGGCCGGCACAGCTTGCAGTCAGACATTTTGGGATCGTGTCTCTTGCGTGTTATTTCAAGACTGGAAAACTCCAGCAGTATTAATTTCAAGACTTTTCAAGACCTTCACTGCCACGCTGGATTTATACTTTGGACTTTGTGCAACTTCAAGCCTGCAAGCCAAAGGACTGTTCATTCATCCGACTGACTGTTACAACTCTGAGACTGGAGCTTTGCCTTCCTAGCTGAAATAAGTAGCCTGTACACTTTTACAGTTTGTATTCTAACCCTGACCTGGCAATTAGTTTTGTTTTTGTAATAAATTTCGTTGTATACAGAAATTGCTGACTTCACCTTTTGTTCGTTTTTTATCACGTAACAAAATTTGGGGTTTGTCAGGGCATAGACTCTCGTTTTTCTCGAGGGTCTATGGTCAGGGATACAAATATTTTGAGCCGTTCGACAACATTTTGCCAGCCTTTTCCAAACTGCTGTATATTGTGAACTCTGTGAAACTTAATAATGGCGGAATTCAAACCACACGAATTTATGGAGGACCTTGATCAGGACACATTTGATTCCCTCAGAAAAGAACCTCACTGCACTGACCAATTTCCTTAAAGTAGAAGGTAAAAGATCTATGCGTAAGAAGAAAATTCAGTACGATATTGTCAAATATTTAGTCAGTGTAGGCAAATTTGATGAATCCGTCTTGCATGATTATGAGCCTGAGTCTACCTTTGAACTAAAAAAAAAATAGAATTAGAAATACAGGCAGATTTGGCATGTAAAAAATTGGCATTAGAAAAAGAAAAAAATACAAATGGAGTTAGAAATGGAAGAAAGACAAAGAGAGAAAGAAAAGGAACGACAATTAGAAGAACATCGACGACAGTTAGAAATGAAACGTTTAGAGATTGGACAGTCAGGAAAATTCTCCCCTTCAGACAATTTTGACATCACTAAGCATTTCATGTTAATTCCTCCTTTCCAAGAAGAGGATGTTGACAAATGTTTCCTTCATTTTGAGAAAATTGCTCAGAGTCTGAATTGGCCTAGGGATTCCTGGTCTATGCTTTTGCAAAGTGCTTTGGTGGGTAAAGCCTGAGAAATTTGTAATCAGTTGTCAGTAGAGCAGGCTGTTAATACAGCTACCGCCCTGCTACTGCC
>LD345062.1:87026-121543 GCA_001465055.1 Ptychodera flava
GAGTCAATTCTATGCGCAGTTTTACCTTCTTGGAATGGCATGTTATAGCAAATTTGGTCAGTAAACAAATGTACAGTGTCTAGGTATTTAGGGGTCTTTAAAGAATTTAAGTTTTTACTAAAATGTGAAATATGGGACCTCTTATACTTCGTTTGTGATAACCAACTTGACCTGATGGTGATTTGTAACCTTAGAAGGGTAAAATGTTTTCTAGATTTTGTTTTGATTGTTATTTCATTTGAAAAGTGACTCATTTTAATATTGCTCCAAACAGGTAATAACTAAGTTGTATGTTTGGTCACCAGGTTTCTCGCAGGTTACGCATGAATCAGTTCTTAATTTTTTCATTTTGATTGTGTAAACTTGAAAACAGTAAATGTTCTCAACAGCTTGGAAACACAGAGGGGCAACCAATTTACATAACAATTTGCACATTATTTTGTTGTGTAACTGTATTCTTTTGTATCATGTGTATGGTCACTACATATGAATAGATTGCTGGCAAAACAGGGGGTGACCCACCCCTCAAAATCCCCTTGTGGAGCAGTCTGACTGTGTATTCATCCATAGACTGTCTATAATTCATCAAAGAAACTCCATTACTCAGGTGCCCTGAAATCATACTGTTGATTATCTATGTTCAGGTCACCCTCAGAACTGAATGGCAGGGAAAACTGGTCAAGTTGTACAAAATAGCAGATCCTGAAGTCACACAAGGTAATGAATGTTGTGAAAAGCATTTCCATGGGAACTACAAATATGGTTATTGCTGATACCTGTGTTAGAGACCCAAGGGAAGTAACCATACGATATGTTTCATTAATACAAACACAGGCACAGCATTTGACGCCCTAGGGTTCATGTCGACACTAATATTGACACCTGTAAGTCAATGTCCACCAGAACTGAATTCATTCTTGAAGTTTTGGGAGGACATAGAATGCACAGTAGAGACACAGTACAAATTGATATGTTGTGCACTGTACAAGGCTACTACCCGTAACACAAAAGCGGAGCGTTTCGACTGTTTGCAACAATCATGTAAAAGTATCACCATTTTAGTTTCGGTGAAGATCTAGGTAACCTCCTTGTGAACCACATCAGACAAAATGGTGGCGACAAATTTACTGGTATAGTGGTAAAGTGGTGATTTAGGATACTGCCACAAAATTCAAGTTTTCCAGGTACAGTGTAAAAACGACCTGGTATCGCTGAAAATGGAATTTGCACTGCCGTGAAGAAACAAGTCAGATGACATCAGTAACTTCTGGAAAATGACATCGCTTTCCTGGAGAATCTTAAGACGAAAGACCTGTCAATCATGTACCAAAGCAATGAAACAGCAACTAGAGAGGTTTTCACCAACAGTCGCCTCGACTATGACAATATGTAGGGCGGTCAAATCGAATGACTGAATTTTCATTGGACTAGTGGGTCGGAAGTGTTTTCCCGCGTGTGATAAAGGCGATCGTGAGAATTTTTTGTTGGTGGGAAAAGACTTGATTGGCAGCAAAGCACGGAGTAAAATGTTACAATATGTGTGTATCAATGGCTTTGCGCTAATTGTCAAAACAACAAACATTGATACTTTTACACTCACTGCGTACAAAAGAAACGACTGTTGCAAACAGTCAAAAAGCTCTGCTTTCGTGTTCCGGGTAGTATATTGAATACCATAAGTCTAACTACACTGCCTCGGTCTGAACTTTCTTTTATCTTGGATTCTAGGTCTCCATATTCCAGTGCATGACCCTCAACCAGGTCAGATTGTCTTTCATAAGAAGAGTAAATTACTGTGTGTGAGGAGTAAGGTATGTTGAATTTCTTCATGTATATAATCCTCAAAATGTGTATGTGTCAACAGTACTGTGAGAAAATGCAATTCATTATGAGGTGAGGAAGAGAATAATCGGTGTTCAGATTTGCCAGGCAGGACAGCAGAGATAGCTCATCACAAGAAGTTGATTTCTCAATATTTGTATGTAATATATTTGCAGTCACCACAAGAAAAGTAAATTATTACATTCTATAAGTTTTTTCTATTGAATGTATTCACCATGTTATGACAGAATAAGACCGTGCGTCTATAAACAAGGATGAATTACTGAAGTGTGTGTGTGGTGAATTTGCAGTATAAAATCATCACTACCAGCAAAAATAGAAGTAGGCATTCCATGATGAGTTCATTAGTTGTCTGTTGCACTTGAATAAGTAACCATTCTCACAGTTGCATCCTTTTCTCATAGGATGGTTGGATTGCATTTGAAGGTGTAACTCTACAAATGCGGAAGAAAATGTCAGCTCAAGATTTCTACAATGGCTTTCTTTCAAGACAAAAATCCAGTCAAAGACATTCTTTCTGCAGTGCATGCAACAACAAAACACAGTCATTATTAAAGACCAGGTCATGACATTCTGTTTGTCCATTGAAGTTAGAGTGAATTTTTGTGATGTTGTGTTTACCGTATAAACAACAACGAAGTATGTGTTCTTGAATGTGTGAATTTTTGAAAAATACATTATGTGCACAAGCACCACATTGTTTAGTGTACTGGTATTGTTTGCTCAAAAATACCATCCAATTTTCTGAAACATCCCTTGAATTTCCCCCATTAAGTCGTTTTGCCTGTAAATGGCCATGTATGCCACTCTTTGACAGCATTTCGATCATTGTAAAGTTTCGTCCTGTAAACGGTCAGTTCAAACTGACTGCCATGTTCAAATGCTACAGCACATGGCCAAACAGTGTGACCTCAAAGACAACACTATACACAGCACAGAAGAATGGACTCTATTTCCGTTGACATAAATAATGCACATGTATTTCTTTATTCAACTCAAATCTGTGTAGTGTTTTGTATGTTAGAGCTCTTGCTGTACCTAACATAACAACAGTGATACACATCCCATATTCCCGTCGATCAGATTAGGGTAGTATTTATTTGTCTTGACTGATGAAAAGTATTACATGTAACAGCCTTGCATAGCAAAGTTAGAGATAACCCAGCAGTTCTTACAAGTCTCAGGCGTTGAGTACTTCAGTGCAGAACAATATGCTGTAAGCAGAATTGACTAACTTTCCACACTTTGGTGACTTATGAATGGAATTATCACTGATTATGTACAGGATACATTGGGAGTAGGAGGGCTGAATTCCAGGTATGATCCCAAGCCAGACAGTGACTTCAAAAGTTTGTAGTTAGTCTTTCATCACTGGCATTAATATCATGTAAGAAAAAATTTAATCTGTGTAATTTCATATGTGCATGTGCAAAATGCAAAACCGCTAATGTAGACATAAGGTATATGACAGTGCTACAGCTGGTCGTACAATCATTTTCTCCGTGCAACTATGAAAAAATTTATTTGTATGAAACACACTGTTTCCTTTACCTAATGAGAACAGTAACTGAAAGTTTTACATTATTTTATAAGCACAATTATAAACAGAAAATTTGTTTTGTTTTAAACTAAAATAATCCAAAGAATTCATAAAAACAGAGCTTGTGGCTTGAAATGATGGAAATTGTTTATAGAAAAGTACTTCAATACCAGTTTGTTCAAAAATATCCATTTTTAGTTGTTGCAATAAATGACTATTTATTGATAAAATGTCTACTTAATTGCAGTCCTCACATTCACTCCTACAGGGACAAAATTAATCTTTTGACCTTCTTGAAATATGCTTGCATAAAGTCACCCGATATACAAAATTGTGTTGATACATACCTCTAAAGGAGTCAAAAATTACCATGTAGCTGAATGCAAACAGATTCTTTTGGGACCTCCGCACAAAACTTCACAGTGATGAAGAGAGGGGACTTTCATTTGTAATTATGAACACTGCATGCATGGGGGCCATGCCGACAGCTCTCGTGCCCACTGCCATTGTTACCATTGTAAGGGTAATTCAACTTGAAACTTGTGCATACGTAGATTCATATTGCATTATGGCAGTGGCATTAGAGTTATCCAGAGGCTTACCAACCTTTGGGCCTACAGGTATTCAGTGATTGGGCCAGATGGCCAGATGGCAAGCTTCAAGTGTCACCGTTTCATCCTGAAAAGAGAGAATATGCACGCCATGGGTGTGGTAACCGTAAGTGATCATGAAACTGGCATATTTCCATTTTGTCTTGCAATCTTCCCCTTAATGTTAGTATAAAAAGTTCTGATAGCTCTTCAGTTCATTGCTACAGTTGGGTTCACTGAGTCAAATAAAAAAAATGTGTGGTTTCTAATTACATGCTTTTCAAAATAGGGTGGCTAGGTTGGGATTTTTGCCATATTTTTGTAGCGATACAATAAATTTCAGCATTTACCAATGTCTAGTTTTCAGGAAATGTATACTTTGATGAGAAATCCCCGGCCACCATATTCCTCATCTGTAAAGAGTAACAGTGAATGATGTTACAGATAATAATGACATTCTTGTGTATATGTATTATTTTCACCTGACCTGACATGACTTTTATATTTTTCACTTGTGTATTTACAAATGGCATTGAAAAATTGAGAGTTGGCAGATTGAAATTAGGTAAGGTGGGGTGACTGGAACCACACAATTTTTTTCTAGTGACCTAATAACGGTAGGTAATTTGGTAACTTTGCTACATAAAACTAAAAAGTCAGTTTGAGGTCCTAGTATAGAATTCAGTTTCAAAGATGTACTCAAAAAGTAAACTTTTGAAAAAGGTCAAAGGACACTACAAGAGTAGAAAATGATAAGGCAGTCATGAAGACAGATTTGATCTGAGTGGAGGGATAAAGTTGTTAATGCAGCCAATCAGTGATTGTGACTGATAAAGAGACGTGGGTTGACTGTATGATTGACAATGTAAGATGTGTAACAATAAACAAAGGAACAACTTTAATATTTTTCTCTCTCCTTTATTGTTCAGTAGTTTAGTGGCTACAAAAGGTATACATTGCTTGTGGCTGACAAAATTGCCCTTCTTTTGCAAAGTTTACAATGTTACTAACAAGTTTGAAATCTGAATGCAATGTACAAGTCTATTTTAATAGGCTTTTTTGTTGTGCAATTGGCTGGATCTTAAAAGCATGAATTTGCATTGGACAATATCACTAGTTGAAGAGAATGTACACATGTAACACAGAACATGGACCCAGCTGATATAGATGTGAGTTTTTGTGTGTGTATGTGTATTTGTCAGAAAATAGTCTACCGTCAATAACTACACATACAAAATGTAAATCAGCCTCTATGCGGTTGTTTTTATCATTGTTAATATCTATTAACCATTATCAGTACACAACATCTTGTTGAAAACCTTTTAAAATGTGATAATCATATTTCAACTTTCTTTGGTAAGCACAGACGATCAGTTTCAATTGCTGACCCCCACTGTCCCAAAACTGGCACATGAAGCTGGGAGGAAAGTCTCAGAAATCATAAAGGTGTACTAATAATGTGCTCAAAGTAAAATGATGTATAAGAAATAAAAAACACAACTATTTATCTCTAAAACTTTATACACAAAACAAAAAAATAGCTGTACAAAAACAAATTCACTTCTGGGAATATATGTGATTTTATTTACATCAAAAACATTACAGAGATATACGGTACAAACTTGATAAATGCAATCAACAGGCTGTGATGGTATTATTTGCTTCTTGGAATACAACATCAGAACTTAGAATTATTCTAGTACAAATTACATGACAGAAAGTTCGAAATCTAGGAAAATAAAGTTTTAAATGTCATAAAGCAAGTTTAGTAATCTTTCTGTGTCATATATTGCTTGTTCACTAGGGAAATGGCTTCAGTCTTGACATAAACATTATTAATGGAGAGGAAGAAACTGAAGTACCAATGCAGATAAAAGTTTCAAACTGATATTAATGGTTAAATAAAATGAACAGGATAATAAGACACTCCGTTCATCTACCAAGGTACTTTCAACATCTGCAACCTACAAAACCCTCACCTACGGTGGCCAAGCATTTTCATATGCTCCACCATGACTACCACTCCACATCAGAGAATCACCAAATGTGGAAACTTTCAAAAAAAAACTGAAATGCACATGTTCTCTGGAGCACACAGTGTGGTTTAGCAATTGAGCGTCACATTGATTGACTGATTGCAGTGTAAAGGTCACACGTTAGAGCATTTGTAGTGTGTTGATACAGATTAAAAATGAGCGGCTTTGACTGGATCAAAAGAACTGCTATCAGGCTGCATAGATCATCTGCTCAAGACTTAATGACAGGTACTTATTATATGTCGAAACATACAAATGCGCAGGTGGCTGATTTATTATTTTTATGTTTTATTATGTTTTCTAACATGCTCACAAGATCTGAAAGTGTAAGTGGTGCAAGTAGACCAAGAATTTCACAGATCATCAAAAATAAGTTCAATTGTGTAAAAATGACATTTCAAAAAGAGAAAATATCTTCAGCATACATTTGCCAACTATTCATTCTCTCTGTTTGTGGCACACAAGATTTCCTGACTGATAGGTATTATCACTCATTGTAACTTAATGCTCACAAGATTTGAAAGTGTTTAAGTGGTGGGAATACACATAGAATTTCAAATATCATCAAAAATAAGTTCGATTGTGTAAAATACATTTCAAAAAGAGAAAACATCTTCAGCATATACTTTAGATGCATGGTATGTACATTTCAAATGCGCAGAAAAAACATGTCAATAAATCAACTATAACAGTTCATTGGCGTCTGACCTTTCTTTTGAATGGATGAGGGATTGATATTCCCTAATTATATGTCATTTATGGATCACATCTTAGTCAAAGACAAAAGTTATCACAATATTTCTGGTTAATGTGCATGACAACACGAATAATAGAGTTCCATGTGCAAGGTTTGGGTTAAGCTGCGCATCTCAAGCACTGTCATACTCAGAATGACCTGAGAACTATCAGCAGAATGGTAACTTTGCAAGAATGTAAGAACTCTGCTTACGACCAGAAATGACAATATGAAGAGATATAATTGTGTGAGCTGGCATACAACAACATTGGCCAAGTATTCAGTCTTTGTGTTTGCAGCGCACCAGAAAATTTCCTGATTGATGAGATACATCACAGAAATACCCATGTAAATAACATACATTTGAGAAACCCTCATCATACTCTGGATGCGTATCTGATATGACTCATTGCAATCAAGTGTACCTTTGAATTTGCACCAACTTCAGAATTTCACACATCACTGAAATTCAAAAAGGTAGCAGTGATGGTTGAGCCATAGAGTAATTTAATGGCCCTGACGGAATGATGCAGTTCATGGGTAATAAACTCATTTGTTACCACTGACTTTGATTTAAATTGAGTTGATATCATGGACACTACATTGTCAATATTTTCCTTTTCCTTTGAAAGAATGGTTACAGTCAATGAATGCAGACCACTAGTCTCACATTTGTTAATAAGAATGCTAATAGATGACATCAAGTCAGAGTAGCAATGTCTGTAATGATCACTGAAAACTCTCAATGTCAAATGTTTCAACACTCGCAACTCCATGATGGTTATCAGGCTTTCACATTGAGTTGTCAGGCTTTTTAAGACATTAAATTCATAGATATGTAATGTAAAGGACTTAACATGTTTGACTTCTCTTATGAAATGAATAGCATTTGAAACATGGTCTTGCCGTATCAGCGAGGTTACAAAGTCACTTATGTTGCTGTTCATATTCAAAGCCTCAACAAAATTCTGAGTTCTATCATATATTTCAAAGAATAGGGTCCCAAAAATGCCAACTGATGTTAACACTGGGCTTGCTGATTTTAAAGCAGATGACAACATTGTGATAAATGCTACATCATCAAAGTAATCATGGAATGTTATTGTTAGTCTGCTTGTTTTTTTGCATTTTTGGATAAACTTCCATAGTGTCATTGGTGAATCAATTTGCTCATGGATAGAAACTGAGTAGTCTGGAATTAATGTTAAATTCAAAGTTTCTGGTCCATCTTCTATAAGCTCATCAAGTGGGCAGAGAATTGTCAAGTCTCCAGACATATTATAAAAATATGTCTGCCAAGAAAACGTTTTAAGGTACTCATTGCAACTGACACTTTGGAATAAATCAGTGACAGTGTGGCTGATCTTCTCATTCAGCTCAAGGTCATATTTATCTAGTGACAATATCAAAGTATTCAACTGCCATCCTCTTCTCAATGCTGATGCTAACAATTGCATACACTCGATACTCACAAATTTCATTTCAAAAGTTGTTAAACTAGGACAGACTGTGGTTACCTGCCTAGTTATCTGGGACAATATCTCAGGAGAGCCTTTCAGGATGTTTAGATGTTTGATATTTGTCATTGAACTCTTGTTTTGGCAAAACACACTACTCATCTGATGTAAAACAAATACAGAACAAGCTAGGAGGCCGTACTTGTTTTTATCATCTAAAATTGACCTGTTACAAATCAATTCAAGATGATGATAAAGATTAGGTGTATAACCAAAATAACCATCACCATCATCATCATCTTTCAGAATCACATGATTAGGCATCTCTGGGGCTAAGTAGTCAATAGCTATATTGGCTTCACGTAAACATTGACAGATGAACTTATATTGAGCAGTAATGTCTAGACTTTCCCCATTGTACTTGCTCTGCATCTTTCTGATGAGATGTTTAAGAAAAGGGTCAGCATCATTTTTAAGAATACCGGCTATAAAAATGTAAATCTGTTTATTGTACGAATGTAATTCTTCCTCACTGGAAAGGCTAAAGTCATGAATATTCTTACAAATATGTAAAGCAGTGAAATATTCCAGCCATGTTTTGTGGTAGAAAAAGCAACGGCGCTGTGGTTTAACTCTGGAAATTCCAGAATCTTTCACCAGCAAACCTAGATTTAGTACTGTTTCACTCAAACCAGCTTCTTTCAGAATCATATCATTATCTAACCAAGCATTATATGCACACTGGGCCAACTCATCCACATCATCCTTTACATCCTGAGGTACTTCCTCGTTAACAAGTTTCTTGCCATTCTTACAGCAATATCTCTTCAACACACAATCCAAAATCTCTGTATAAATATCTGTCATGTTGCCTGTAGGAATGTGTTTCCTCTCTTCCCAAAGCAAACAGACAAATGTAATATGTAATGGATTGCAGAGCAAATCATATCTGATGTGGTTACCTGTTGTATCATCATAACTGTTTAAGTAGTCATAATCATCATGATAAAAATCATATCGTGTGTGGTTACCTGTTGTATCATCATCACTGTTTGAGTAGTCATAATCATCATGATAAAAATCATATCTTGTGTAGCTACCTGTTGTATCATCATGATAAAAATCATATCTTGTGTAGCTACCTGTTGTATCATCATCATCATATTCACTGTCTGAGTAGTCATAATCATCATGATAAAAGTCATATCTTGTGTGATTACCTGTTGTATCATCATCATCATATTCACTGTCTGAGTAGTCATAATCATCATGATCATAATAATCACCATATGACACATACCTGTCACGGGGTGGTTTTACATTCTCAAGCTTTAGCTCTGAGATAAGTTTGTCAGCATCTTTTTTCTTTCTCACAAGTGTGAAATAACTTTTTATGAAGTTAATGGCATCTTCTGTTGTAAAACCCTCAACTTTAAATTGTGCATGACAGTTGTTAAGACAGCTACGCAAAACGTAAGGGCGTGTTGTTGTGACGACAGTACACTCTGTCAGGAGTTTCTCGGAAATAATTGCAAGAATATCAGAGTTTTCTCTGGAAATATATGTCATTTCATCTAATCCATCAAACAAACACAACACTGAATTTTGCTTTTGTTCAATATAATTGTAGAGTATTTCATCTGTTATTTTGGAATCCTTAGGAAGTAACTGGTGGAAAATGATATCGGATAATTTCTTGTTATCAGAAACATGTCTCATTTCCAAGAAAAATAAAAGTTGAAATTGTGGTAACTTTCCACATGCCCAGTCATAAGCTAACTTCCTACAGAATGTTGATTTACCCATAGCTGGAGCTCCTTCAATGGCTATTCGTCTGCAAGGTGATTCTGCATCTGTGTTCCGGAAAATTTCCAGCTCATTTTCAATGATAAGTCCTTTCTTAAAGCCAAATTTTTTGTCAGTCTTCATAACTTTCAGTCTTGTGTACATTTCTGTGAGACTCAGTGACACATCTGTATTCCATGGAATATGTTTGAAGTCCTCAAAATGCCTCTTATACTTCTTTTGTAAATGTGCTCGCAACCATGATATATTTTCTGGGAATAAGAAAAAGAAACAATGCATAAATTTAGAGGTGAACGAGCTCCAGGACCTATAAACTAGAAATTCTGACAGAATGTTGTTATGCATGTCCTTTTCCAACAGCATATTTCATATGCTGCACATGAATATCGCTACACCACTTAAAGATTTAAGATAATGGCTGGTGAGCAAGATTTTGAGTAATGCATCCTTGAATACAACTTGAACACCACTTCTAAACATACTAACAGCACAGAGGTCCTGGATCCCTGAAATGCTCAATGATGTCAGTCACTACAATATGCTAGGGTTGTATGGCAGAGCCTATTAACAGGCCTCAATATTTCACATGTATTGGTTCATATGGTGCATTCTACATATCATGCAATTTCTGGCTAGATATTGCTATTGCCATACAATGGTATGCATGAGACATGGGTTTAACTGATGTGGTTCCACTGTACAATATATCTCATAACCTCTAGCTGTTACACAATATTAGTTTCTGTTACCATAAGAGTTAGCAATTTGAAACATTATAAAAAATGACAAAATATGTCATCAAAATCAAAATTCTGGTATTTGCAATACTTTTGAAATATTTCAGACCCTGTTATTCACAATCATGCACATAGAACTGTCAAGTACAACCGTTACTGGTTTTACAGTTATGGCTATTATTCTACGATGGCACAAGTTGGTAATTTACTACCAATTTATCAAACCATATATCAATGTGCCACAGTAACTTCCTAAGCCAAACTTTGGTTTCCATTTTGGAGTGGCATCAAGACATGCAGCTGATAGCGAACTTTGCAGCAATCAATGGTGATCTGATAACTTGGACGGACCATTTCCATGTAGGTCCATTCAAAGAAACACAACAGTGGAATAAAAACTAAAATTAAGTAAAATACTATCATATATAGCATCATGAGATAGCATCATGTCTTGTGTCATTTTTATACACTGTTTTATCAAATGAAGAACTTTCAATTTGAAAACGATAATTCAATCAATCTTATAGGGTACAACATGTTAATAACCCAGCAGATGACTCAAATGGATTGTTCTAACAACATTGATCAAAAGAACAATGCCTTGAACATAGACCCTCGATGAAAACGTTTTTCTCAAGTGTCTATGCCTTGATATTTAGTTGGCTACCATCATCTACATTTTGAAAAGCTCCTTCAAAAAACTGACCATTTCAAGGCCGGTTGATGGACCATTCAATAAGTTTGTAGCTGATCCCTTCCGAGGGCTCTGGCATATAAATTCACAATGAACGTACTTGGTGTCCAAATATCTCTGCACTTCAAGAGAGCTGGGTTGCCCTTTCGGACTTAAAGGCGGAGCCTCCCTTTAAAAGGACGCGAAGCTATGGCCGACTTCATTGTGTAAGTGGACACCAAACAGGCAACACGTGGGCACACACTCCAGAAAATGCCACTTTTTAGTTTTCCACGGCCGCAAAAATACAGACAGACTGCCACGCGGTCAGCGCGAAGTTGCTGCCGATCGAACTTTGTGGTTATATTCGAAGTCTAAAGCAACTTGAAGACAATTTTGTAGGAAATTCCAGTGTTGGTGGTAGGGAATCAATGACCGTTGGCGATTTGAACCGACCATCAATCAAAAGCTTGTATAAACTCTGTTTGCAGGATTAGCAAAAGGTGATAAAAGGTTGAGATCAGTTTGTGTAATTAATGTTATAGAAATCAAACATCGTACAGGCCAAGTGTTTGACTGGGAGGAGAACTCCACTAATGCGAGAACCTGGGATTGAAAAGTGCGGCTTTAATGGTATCATCTGGTTGGAGGTGTCTTTCTGACGATAGCTTCATCAAACAAGCGACCTAGAGGCTGCTATAGCTCCGCTGTGTTTATGTACAGAATAACTATTTTTGACACATGTTGATGAAGAAGGTGGAAATCTTTGATAGCTCAATGCAGTGGCCAGAAAAAAGTGGCTAAAATTAAGCTGCAAAAATACACAATTGAAGATTTCATCATACTTTGAATATATCACATCGGATTATATCCCTAAAGAACATGTCAACCAAAGCTATCTGATGAGTAGTTTTTTGAGAATAAAATTTTCTGACCAAAAATGGCAACAATTGCCCCAAAAATAAAAATTGCAGATTTCATCATAATTTCAAAAAGACCAAATTTAGATCATCTATAGAAACCTGTATACCAAATTTCAAAGCTGTTAGACCAGTACTTTCTGAGAAACACATTTTTTGACCAAAAATGGAAAAAATTGCCCCAAAACTTCAAAATTGCAGATTTCATCATAATTTCAATAAATATCATTTAGTTCATCTATAGAAACCTGTATACCAAATTTCCAAGCTATGAGTAGTTTTGGAAATACACATTTTTTGACCAAAAATGGCAAAAATTGCCCCAAAAAATACAAAATTACAGATTTCATCAGAATTTCAATACATATTACTAAGCTTATCTATAGAAACCTGCATACCAAATTTCAAAGCTATCAGACCAGTACTTTTTGAGAAACACATTTTTTGACCAAAATTGGCAAAAATTGCCCCAAAATTAAAAAAAATTGGATATTTCATCATAATGTCAATAAATGTCATTAAGGTGATCTCTAGGAACCTGTATACCAAATTGCAAAGCTATCAGATGAGTAGTTGTGGAAATACACATTTTTTGACCAAAAATGGAAAAAATTGCCCCAAAACAGCAAAATTGCAGATTTCATCATAATTTCAGTAAATATCATTTAGTTAATCTGTAGGAACCTGTACACCGAATTTCAAAGCTATCAGATGAGTGGTTTTGGAAATACACACTTTTTGACTAAAAATGGCAAAAATTGCCCCAAAAGTACAAAATTACAGATTTCATCAGAAATTCAATATATATTACTTAGTTCATCTATAGAAACCTGTATACTAAATTTCAAAGCTATCTGACCAGTTCTTTTTGAGAAATACATTTTTTACAAAAAATGGCCAAAATTGCCTTTAAAATGCAAATTTGCATATTTCTGCACAATTTGAACAAATCTGAAAAAGATCATCCCTAGGGACGTATGTACCAAATATTAAAGCTATCTGACAGGTAGCTTTGAAGAAGAAGATTTTTAAAGATTTTTTTACCAAAAATGACAAAAATTGCCTTAAAAATACAAATATGCAAATTTCACCATTATTTTAACAAATCTGAAGTTACCATAAGTAAACTGCATATCACATTTCAAAGCAATTGGACAAGCGCTTTCAGAGAAGAAGATTTTTTTACAAAAAACACCAAAAAATGCCCCGAAAATACAAATATGCAAATTTCACCACGATTTGAACAAACTTAAGTGAGGTCACCCCAAGTGAACTGCATATAAAATTTCAAAGCAATTGGACTTGTGGTTTCAGAGGAGAAGGCAATTGTTGACGCATGACGGACGACGACGAACGATGACGGAAAATCAACCTATTTGATAAGCTCCGCGTCGCTGACAGCGGAGCTAAAAAGTGAACAGATAGAGGGTCAATCTCTGAAATGGTATCAATGTAGTCCATTTTCTGCTTCAAGTTTCTGGTTGGAGGGAACTTTGGTAGTGATTTTATATGCATAGCTCAATTCATGGTGTGGTATGTTGAATATTGTTGTGATTTCCAGCTGGTTTTCTACAATACAAATATTCTGATGATGTTCCATCTATATTTCACTTGTGCTATCAATTAAGGTTTCTTCACCCTCAAAATATTCGACCAACCCACTGCAAGTTTATGTCAAACTTTTCGATCTTAAATGCCTTCCAGGGTGTTTCACGCAATCATACTGAAACTGAAGATGATATGCTGGACTTTCCTCAATGGAGCATTTACTTTCCGTTATTTTACTTGCCATAGTTTCACCCTTCATGTACCGGTAGCTTTGTACGATTAATTTCCTTGTTAAAATATCGACAATTTTTTTAGAATCTTGTCTTGAATTTTGAAAATCATGCCTAGCCAGTTAGTGGGGGAAGAGGTGACATTTGGATGTGATTATCTATACACCTAAAATGCACCACTTGACTACAAAGTGGTTGGGTAGGGGGTTTCGGGGTGTGTCATAATCAATGGGGTGTGGTTTGGGTGCTATGTACTGGGTTTCACTTTTGGTGCACCCGAGTGCTTGAGAATTTGGTAAGGCCCAGTGTGTTTCCTCAATACTTTTTGTGTTGATGGCTACCAAAAACCAGAAGCTAGCTGTTTTTGCAAGATTTTGATTGTAACTTGAACCAGAAAATGTAATACTCCAGCACACATTAAAGAGATGTCCATGACATTTAGATCCTGATACTAAGCCAAGCCCTCTGACAGGGAATGCAATTCACTGAATGTATTTGACTGCTGGCCTGTATTATGGACTCTACTATAGGGTTATTCACAAAATACGGCCCTGTATGGACGAGGGCTCAGTGAGTGACGTATTGGACAAGCCGAAGGCGAGTCCAATACGTCACTCACTAAGCCTGAGTCCATACAGGGCCGTATTTTGTGTATAACCCTATTATTATACACCTCCCTCCATTAATTGTCCGTATAAACTAATTCTATGGTAAATTTTGAGGGATGCGGCACGCGCGATATGAGTGGAACGCGCGCGATTGTTGAAATAAAATTCGGGACTCCGCGTACTAGACAAAATAGGTAAGTTATTGGATGGTCAAACTCCCATAGGTTACGGCAGTAGGTGTATAATAAATAAGAGTTATATTTAAGTGACCTTTCAATTAGCAGTTTTTTTTGTATTATATGGGAATGCATTTATCATTCAACTTTTGCAGTACACCTGAGATAAGAGTGTGACAAAGGTCAACCTTTACTGAGGACAATATTTCATAGCCTCCCTTGTTACAGGTTTACGGTACATTTCACATGTTTTGAATAGACTGTATTTCATCAGATCATCACAAGCTATATTTGGCAAGAGACATGTATAATAAAATTACTTTGATTTTACAACTTGACATGCAACTCCGTTTTCTATTTCACTACTCAACATGCTATTCCACTGCTCTGTATCCTATTCCACAACTGTGTATGCTATTCCATTTTCTATTCCACAATTCAACATGGTGTTCTGAATTTCATTTCACAACACAACATGCATTCCAAATTTTATTTCACAATTCAACATGCTCTTCTGAATTTCATTTGACAACACAAGATGCCATTCCAAATTCTACTTCACAGCTCTTCTGAATTTCATTTCACAACACAGCATGCCATTCCAAATTCTATTTCACAATTCAACATGCTCTTCTGAATTTCATTTCAGTGTCAACACAACCATTCCAAATTCTATTTCACAATTCAACATGCTCTTCTGAATTTCATTTCACAACATAACATGCCATTCCAAATTCTATTTCACAATTCAACATGCTCTTCTGAATTTCATTTCACAACACAACATGCAATTCCAAATTCTATTTCACAATTCAACATGCTGTTCTGAATTTCATTTCACAACATAACATGCCATTCCATTGTTCCTTTCCACAGGTATCGCGAATGCACTGGACGGAACTGAAGACATCATGATTTCCGAGGAGATTCCGGTACTCGATGACAACTTATCAAATGAAGCCGTATGACTCGTGTTTGATGACATGGGGAAGATGACGATATAGACTTCGACGGGTTTGACTTTGATGAAGAGGGCAATTGTATCGACAAACGCAACATCCGAAGTTTCTTCTGCGCATGAACTGAAAATTCTTTGAATTTCTTTCGTTTATGTTTTATCAATTTTGCACATAGTTTTTCTCATGTAATGTATTTATTGTTTGAACGGCATTTCTTGCTTGTGTGTGTCCTTTTCCTGAACTAGTCCCGGCAATGAGCAGGCGATAGTGTAACTGATTTTCAAGATTATGCATGCTTTCGAAGTCTTGCGAGGGAAAAATACCAAACTTCATAAACGGCCCTATACACTTACAGTTGGAACAAAAATGTGCATGTTTGTACCATATTCCGAACAGTTGATCATAGATGACTGAATTCCACATCAAGAGACATTTCGTTCATCGATACAAATAATAAAAAACTTCAAAGATTTATTGCCAAAAATTCAATTCATCAAATCGTAAGCAGATTGGCGTAGCAATCTTTCGTCTCGGCCAGCCAATGTTTCAACACTTTATCAGTTGGAGCCCAGTGCCTGCCTGTTCGTAAGATCACATTTCATTTCAAGATTCGGTTAGACTTTTTGAAACTACCGTAGGAGCAAAATAATAAACTCACAACATGTAATTGATTGTTTATCTTAAGGAGTACGCTAATTGAAAATCGTAATACAGAAAACATCGGACGGACACCGTGCACCACACTGTATGCATGTGCTGAACAGAATTTTACCCTGACCTCATGCACTAACACCTTTGACCTATTGCGTGAATTGACCAATCATAGCCAGCGGAACTTTAGGGACTTACCCTTCACTCATTGTCTATACCGGTACTGGTTGCAATACTGGTATGCATGAGACACAGGTACAACAGAAAGTGGTTCCACTGTGTGCAATATAACATAGCTCTATATAACACAGCTCTTTTATTTTCTGGTTTCAGAGTTTGGAATTTCGAACATTCTACAATCGCACAAAATATGTCATCAAACACAAATTCTGGTATTTGTATCACTTTTGAAATTTACAGACCCTGTCAATAATCCATGCACATACAGGTGCAGCATTTATGTACAGTGTTGGGTTAATAGATATAATATTACATTTTAGACTTGGTCACATAGTATTGTGCACAATGTCAACACACAGCACTCAGTTACATGTACATTACAGTGCCATTATATTACCATCACACTGACCTGTACACCCATAGGTTTATGACTAAATTGAAGCTTGAAGGGGAAGTTCACCAAGGCTAATTTTTACATATGAGTTAGCTTTGGGGTCACTTGTTCTGGAAAAGCCATTTTCGTCATTTAAAACTACCACGATTTTTCAAAAATGGATAAAAATAGTGGCGAACGTTGCAGTTAAGGGTTTTGCAACTTAATGTATTTTGAATCATAGGGAAAAGTCCCTAACATCACATGATATGGCAGGGACCATCTTCTGATGGTATGGCATTAATTTTCGTGCACTCACTCTCGTTCACACCAGGTTGAGTGTATTTGCATATCATAAACAATAGCTGTGCAAGCACATATAGCCTGGTATGAACATCAATTAGTGAGTGGCAATGCTATACCCATGTACTCATGATTCAAAATACACTAAACGGCAAGTTACAGGACCGTGGGCGCACAATAGGGGAATTACTGATGACGCATCCATTCATACACTGGGCAGGAGTTTTGAATTCTCATGGCATCACTCTGACCATATGATTAATTTGAGTAATCATGATGGGCACTTTTGTGACAATTGCAAAGGGGTCAAATGGTCATACAAGGAACACATTTTGAAACATATGTGTTCTCTGAAAATGAAAGGAACATTTGTTCAGATAACTTTCGACTCAAGTTTAGTCGCTATATATTTACAGACATCATATGCAAGATTCAATGACAATGAACGCCTGAAACATGGCAAAATTACGGGATTCTGGAACCAAACATTTGCATAGATTTAGAATAATCCAGCTTTTATAGGGGAAGCCCTAAGCTGCAACTTCAGTGACTATTACATGTATATTTTTTTGTAAAAAAACGTGCAAAATAATCGCAATCATACCAATCCATAATCCAATGACAGTAGGTTGGAATTCGGAAGACAATAGTTGTAAACATAGACACAAAACAGCACAGAACAGACAGTAAATAGACGGTACACAAACAAAGTCACATTCATGAAAGAAAGATATATGGACCAAGTTATAAATATATGGATCAAGTTATAAATGGCGAAAACCACATTTCCGGAATAAGCGACCCCAAAGTATTACGTATGTAAAACTCAGCCTTGGTGAACTTCCCCTTTAACCCTTTGAACCCGGCTCGGACAGAAATGTCCGATGACATCATAGAGTACCAGGGGGTCAGGGTGCAAAGGGTTAACAGAGTCCATTGTGGGGTTAAATCTTTGCTGTGTACACCAGCTTTGCTGTACAAGTTAAGTAAACCAGACACATTTTGATCAGATAGAAATCATACATTGGATCTCAGTATCTTTTAGATTCTTCAAGAATGTCAACTGATAGGTACAATTTTCAGTCAAATATAGTGGTGGCTGTTCTTGTAGTATTAGTGAATTTCAAATATAGTACCTGAGCTGATGCTAAGCTGAAAAGGATGGATCTTCTCCTCAAGATCACGTCTGCTTAGTTGTTTCAGTAACCCAGTCAAGACTTGTGGATCATCCGCACTGATTAGTTTCCTGTCCAGTAAAATCTGGAATAGATCCTTGGCATGATCAATATGTTCAATTTCTCTCTTCTGGATTTCTTCAACTTCTCCCTTCTTGGACATTAAATTTTGGCACAGGAATTTCAGCTCTTGAACTTCATCTGCAAAAATAATTGTACAGACTGCATGATAAAATAAAGCAAATTGATTCTTAAAACTGAAAGAAAAAAAGAAATACCATACTCATCCTCTCATGAGACCCTGCTCATGTATATGACCCTCTCCAATTATACAGTACTGTGCAGAATTGTGTCTTATATTGGTTTGGAAAGTTTGGCCAGAAATATAAAAAGTGAAATTGTAACTTTTAAATTCAGAAGTTACCAAAAACTTTAGAAAGCTAAACTACAATGGTCTAAATCTAAATCTAAACTTCTGAACTAGCAGGCAGTATCTAAATTTAGATATTCGATCCTAAAGTTTAGACATTAATATCATGCTAAACTTTTAAAATCCAGCTCAATTATGGACCAGGATCAAGATTAATGCCAACTTTGGGTGGTTGTTTTGGGGCAATATAGCTCTGCATAATGGGTGTGTTTGTAATAGTTGCAATCATTCGCATAATCAATTTAATTTATTTGCTTTCAAATCATGCTTGGACTAATAGGTACGGCCTTTGTTTTCCAGTTCGTTCTCCTTGTCTGTGGATAGTTATGCCACATGCAAACAAAAAAGACAGAACTAAAAAATAACAACTTCATCAAACAGGAGTTTGCTGAATTGATTTACTGAAGTTTTGAGGTCATGCTATGTTCCTTGGAAACGATTCTGATAGTGGCCACCATATGCAGTGTACAAACGGAATTGGCACTGTACATAGTGGAAATAATCATTGTAAAAGTAAAAGCATATCGAAATTACAGAAAAACCTGAAATTGGTAATTTCCTATTCTTAAATCACAAATTACTGATGAAAATTGACTAAACTGTGATCATCTGAACATTGACAGAAGAACAAGGTCTGGAAAATGGTAGGAAATAGGTGAGCAACACAACATCATGACTGATGACTAAAATCAGCAAATATTTAAGTTCGTTACATCATGTAGAGGTCGAGATTACCAAGTTTGTCCCCTGGGGTGGGGGTGTCTTGGTCTCAGCACAGGTTTCTTGTTGCTATTATTGATCTTATTTTAATGCATTGAATTATGATTACCAATAAAGATTTATACTATCAATCTTGGGTCTCTTGGTCTTATCTTAGCACTGTTTTTGAAAAGATTTCTTTTTCTCCTTCACTGCATCATGTATTTGTGCTGTGATAATCTTATGTGAAGTTGTATATCTGTTTTAACAAATCTAAGTTGGGTTATCCCTAGGGACCTGCATACCAAATAACAAAGCTGTCTGACCAGTGGTTATGAAGAAGGAGATTTTTTATCAAAAACGCCTTTTTTGGCGCTAATTTGCATGTTTTCAACAATATCAAAAAATTAATAAATCATATATTTTATCCACACAACAAACATCAAATCAGTAAGTACTGCAGTTCTCAAGATATTTGAGTGGACGGACGCCTCACAAACGGACATACATACATACCGGTACATACATACATACATACATATATACATACAGACTGACGGTAGACGCTGGACGGATACCCATCCCAATAGCTTCTATAGACTATATTAGTCTATAGTAGCTAATAAACGAGAGTTAATTACATTCTAATTAAAGTATTTCAAACAAGACTTGCTTAAATCAAGATTTACGTCATGAAAAAAAAACAGCATATCTATCAGGTTATAAAGAATCTTAAGCTGCTTATCTTTATCAGTATTTTCATCCTATTAACCAAGCACATTTTAACTTTCAGATTAACATTGTAAGTAAGTTCTGTTGAATAAGTTGAGACTGTACGTACTCAGAGAAAGCACACTGCAGAGACAAATGTTTGAAACTTAAGAAGTTCAAGGTCATCAAAAGCATTATAAGGAATCATGTAACATTTTCATTGCACTGTTTACACAGATTGCATAATTGCTATAAATAGCACATGAGGAATCTTACAGCCCAGCTCTACCATAAAAACCCTATCACTTTGACCACTCTTTTAATTGACCACTCTACCGGTATTTTTTTCCTCAAAAAGTAATTTTATTTTATCCTTACCAAGTCAACCACAAATGGAAATTAGAACTTTCTCTATCTCTATTTATTTGACCACCCTATCATGACAAACTATTGTGAGCAATTTCTTTTACATAACATACAGGGCACGATAAATGACGGTTCAGAATATGTCAAAGTTGGGATTCAGGAAAGTTGCCTTTACATGTTTTAATCCTCCAAGATGGTAAGCATTTCACTATGAACTGTCAAAAAAAGTTGAACTTTCTGATAATTCTACACTAAAATTATTTTGGCTTTGATGCTTTCCTAATTAATTCAATTATTTAAAATCATATTAATTATTTTTTCTGGGTGAATTGATAGGGTTTATACAGTACAAGAATTACATACAATGTAAGTCAAATTTTGACCAAAATTGACAAAAAAATTCCTTAAAAATACACATTTGCATATTTCATCACAATTTGAACAAATCTAAGTTGGGTTATCCCCAGGGACCTGTATACAAAATAACAAAGCTGTCTGACCAGCGGTTATGAAGAAGGAGATTTTTACCAAAAACGCTTTTTTGGCATTAATTTGCCTATTTTCAACAATATCAAAAAATTAAAACAAACAGTTTCTCAAAATCATATTTTTCATCTACACAACAAATACCAAATCAGTAAGTACTGTGGTTCTCAAGATATTTGAGTGGACGGACGCCTCACGAACGGACGTACATACATACATACATACAGACTGACGCCGGACGCCGGACGGATACCCATCCCAATAGCTTCTATAGACTCTGACTACAGTCTATAGTAGCTAAAAACATACGTAATTAACAAGCAACCTAGCGGCCGATATAGCTCCGCTGTGCTTATGTAGAGAATAACTTTTTTTGACACATGCTGATGAAGAAGGTGGAAATCTTTGATAACTCATTTCAGTGGCCAGAAAAAAGTGGCTAAAATAGCTGCAAAAATACACAATTGACAATTTCATCATAATTTGAATATATCACATCGGATCATCCCTAAGAACATGTCAACCAAAGCTATCTGACAAGTAGTTTTTTGAGAATAAAATTTCCGACCAAAAATGGCAAATATTGCCCCCAAACTAAAAATTGCGGATTTCACCATAATTTTAATATAACAGTACAATAATCCCTTGGAAACTGTATACCAAATATCAAAGCTATTGACTTGCAGTTTTTGAGAAACAAATTTTTTGACCAAAAATGGCAAATATTGCCCCAAAAATACAAAATTGCAGATTTTATCATAATTTCAAAATATCACATTAAGTTCATCCGTAGGAACCTGCATATTGAATTTGAAAGCTATAAGACCAGTACTTTGAGAAACACATTTTTTGACCAAAAATGGCAAAAATTGCCCCAAAAATACAAAATTACAGATTTCATCAGAAATTCAATAGATTACTTAGTTTATCTCTAGAAATCTGTATACCGAATTTCAAAGCTAGTAGACCAGTACTTTTGGAGATTGCCTTAAAAATGCAAATTTGCATATTTCTGCACAATTTGAACAAATCTGAAATAGATCATCCCTAGGGACCTATGTACCAAATATCAAAGCTATCTGACCAGTAGTTTTTGAAGAAGATTGTTCAAGATTTTTTTTACCAAAAACGACAAAAATTGCCTTAAAAATACAAATATGCAAATTTCACCACAATTTGAACAAATCTGACTGAAATCACCCTAAGTAAACTGCATATCAAATTTCAAAGCAATTGGACAAGCGGTTTCAGAGAAGATTTTTTTACCAAAAAAACAGCAAAAAATGCCCCAAAAATAGAAATATGCAAATTTCACCACGATTTGAACAAACTTCAGTGAGGTCACCCAAAGTGAGCTGCATATAAAATTTCAAAGCAATTAGACTTGTGGTTTCAGAGGAGAAGGCAATTGTTGACGGGTGTTGACGGACGACGACGGACAACGACGACGGAAAATCAACCTATTTGATAAGCTCTGCGTCGCTGACAGCGGAGCTTATAAATATCATTAAGTTGATCTTTAGGAAACTGTATACCAAATTGCAAAGCTATCAGATGAGTAGTTTTAGAAATACACATTTTTTGACCAAAAATGGCAAAAATTGCACCAAAAATACAAAATTACAGGTTTCATCAGATATTCAATATATATTACTTAGTTCATCTATAGAAACCTGTATACCAAATTTCAAAGCTATCAGACCAGTACTTTCTGAGAAATACATTTTTTGACCAAAAATGGCAAAAATTGCCGTAACCCTTTCCTTCCTATATTATAGAAAAACCCTGTATACCCTTATGGCCTGAATTAAAATTAGCATATCAGACCTGTTCACAACACAGCTATTATCCCTGATTCTTTGGAAGTGTTAATGATTAAGTTACATATCGTCACAACCGGTATTAAATTTTCTTTTGTTTTAACAACAATGTAACATTTTTTGCAAATTGTAACATGCCTAATTTGCATAAATGTATCAAAGTTCAATTTTGAGCACTATATACAATGGAAGTATAGGGTGTTTCTTTATACTGCCATGTATATACACATTAAAATTTCTGTTTTCATCTTGCATGTTGTCTTTTTATCTGTCTGTCATCAAAAAAACTCACTTTTACAAAAATATTAGCACTTTGATGCCTAGCTGCACACTGTCCAATTCCAACATTTTTAAAGTTTACGCGCAAAACTGTTGCGTAAGCATAAGAAAACAACTAGGTACTAAGTATGAATATTCAGTTACAGGTGATATGTATATCATTAGAAAGAACAAGAAATTCCCTTTCCATTGATCATTACATTATACCCCCTATATTAGAGGAATTGAGTATTCTAATTGGGTTGAAAGTTTATCTAGTCTGGTTCCCTGACCCATTTCCCCGGTAGAGGGCGTGGGGAAATATAGGGTCAGGTACCGGGTAGCCATCTTGAACAGAATTTTGTTCAAGATGGCGGAGGTTAGTCACCTGACAGAACATGCTACAACAAATATGGCTGCTACCATGAAAACGCCGATCAAAATTCGACTGGATCAGAATCATGTTCGAACACTGGTATCTGAACCAAAAACATTGGCACATGAGACGGGAAACATAAACTGAAAGGATTAATCCAGAAGTACGGGGAAATAGAGGTGATTGAAGGCTGGCTGTGATATCGCAGCAGAACTTGTGGCGTGTATCGAACATGCTAGGGTCATTGAGGTCAACGCCGACTGTGGTGTGACCCCAATGACCAGAGCACGTTCGATACACGCCACAAGTACTGCTGTGATATCACAGCTAATTGAAAGCAAACTTTGTTGGAACTGTGAACGACGATTGTTTTCGATGGATAGAATGGTGTCAGAATTTCGTGAAAAATGCCAGGCATCATGTCGACGTTCTAAAAGTACCGGTATCAAGAGGTGTGCTAAATCACAGTGGCTAAATCATGGAGGTAAAAAGTCTTTCTTTCTACCTCCACGGCTTTGTGGTACAAACAAGAAGTTGGTGTCAAGTGAGCCTGAAAGTGCGAAACCCAAGAAACATGAGAAAAAGTTACAAGTGTTACTTTCATCCAATCACAGCTTGTTTTATTTTAACCCAATAGCGTCCATGTTTACATTAGCCGGTACCTGACCCTATATTTCCCCACGCCCTCTACTGGGGAAATGGGTCAGGGAACCAGACTAAAAGTTTATCTACACATATATGCGTAGTTTGCCCATGATGGCGCCCTCTATTTCCTACACATTCATTTGCAGTTAGGAAGGAAAGGGTTAAAAATGCAAATTTGCATATTTCTGCACAATTTGAACAAATCTGAAAAAGATCATCCCTAGGGTCATATGTACCAAATATCAAAGCTATCTGACGGGTCGTTTTGAAAGAGAAGATTTTTAAAGATTTTTTAACCAACATGGGGCCCGAGGGCACCGACGTCCTTTGTACCTCCTTACTGTTTATTATTTGCCAGAAATGTGAAATTTGGCAAAAAGTCAAATTGTTTGGACATAAATGAAAGTTATTTGAACTGGTTGGTTACTGCTCCAGCATAAGTTCAAGTGTGGATTCTAAGTATCAACAACCTTGATATGTGTGAAAGTGAATTAAGAATAGGAGATAATGGGACTCAATAGGATCAACAATATCTAAAACAGGAAACAGTGAACTTATATAATACAGAAGGGGAGAAAATTTAGCCACAAACTATTGTAATATAATGGACAATAGCTAATCTTAACCAAATTACTTAAACTGGATTGTTGGCATTGATTACACATGTATTTATTGTCCATCAAATAGAAAATAAATTTGGGCCATTGACTAAAAGACATTTGCTTGTTACACTCACCACACTTGTACTAATAAGTATTTGGAGTGTACACCTATCTACAATACAATGATAAAAAGTTTGGACTCTGTAGGTCAACAGTGCATCTTTAATGTACGAGACTAAATAAGCTTACCCCTCAAGTATGTATGGGCCAAAAACAATATTTAATTTTGAATTATGTAGTGCAGGGAAGGACATACAATATGGTGAAAAGCAAACTAAATATAAAAACTGAATATACAATTATATGGAAATGTTGTTTTACAGTCATGAGTATCTGGTGTGTGCCGAGAGACAAATATTCAAATTGGACAGTATCATCCTGACCACAGTTTGTCTGACTGGTTGTTTCCTTCTGATTTTCTGACGCGGTGATAGGTACAAAATATTATGCTATCCACAATAGTTATACAACATAGCTTGCATTTTGTTCACAGTAGAACTGAGTTTTACATGTAAGATAACTTTCTCGTAAACTGTAAATTCTGGCTTCTTGCAGCTCAAACGTCGCAATACTACATTTTTTGATATGATATGGAGTGACTTGCACACATGCAGTGACAGTCGATATATTCATAGCATGAGAGTCTACTACATTCAAGCATAGTGATGTTGACAACTACATGCATGCCAGTGCACGATTTCAAAGTAACCAGGAGGAAATTCTAATGGTCTTTTAGTGGAAATATAGGTATTAAACGACAGTGAAACAAACAACATTAGTTATCGTGACCTTGCTAAAGTGCAATCTCGGATCATGTATGATCTGATGATCATGCCAAATTACCATGTCGGATTATGCCGTGATTCTGAAGTGCGCGTACTTCCTTTATTTAAATCGGTCAACATAAGCACACAATTTAGCGATCGAAGTAAAAAATGATGTCAAAATCAATGCACAACTGTCGAAATTACCCAAAATAAGCAACAGAAAACTAAAAGTTATCGCTGTGTCGAAAGGACAGTGCATCAACATAAAACGACGCTAGTTTGTTATGACATGGAGGCAGGAGGTAGAAGGACAGAGCATTCCCTCGCTTTCACCCAGCTATTAGTACGGGCCGCCGGTGGGATTGCCTCGCTTAAGCAATCGATTCGCCAGTACTGGGGAGTACCGAGACCATCATTCTTCAGTCTATCGAAGGAGCGTTTTGTGCCAAAAAATACATGACAGCAACAAAAGTACCATCACTGTGAACTTCATATTTACAAAACATCATCAAATACACGCTAAAAACTTCAAAACGTCAAAATTCGCAACAGACCGAGAAACAAGATGGCGTCGGTTTGATTTTTCAAAGTCCTTGCAAAACAACGCTAACTTGTTATATGCGCATATTAAGGGGATACCCATTTGATTTCGGGGGGTATGCAGGAAGTGGGTATGGGATCTTTTTTTTGTTGGAGAGACAGCATTTATTTATTTCTACAGTCAGACCTGCATCAATTTTTTTTTTCAAATGGAGTAGCAATGCAATTTTTCAAATTTAAGCCAGTGTTTCACATATCACAGGATGGTTTTATATATATTCATTTTACATTCCAACAAATGAAAACAAAATGGAAAGTCTAGTATATACAACTTTAAATTATAGAACACTTTTTTGGCAAATCAACTGTGATCAGTACTATACCTGCTTTTCTTTAAAACAGTCAATTCCTTTTAAGTTCTCAGGGGAGATGTTATCTTTTGTGGTCAGAGAAACAAGGCTCACACACTCTATTTCATTGTATTTGTTGTTCCTCAATTTTCATTGTCAACTTGTAATCTTTCTAACATATTTATATTGAGAGAATAATGTATTGGTTTTAACACTAGTTTATTGACTCCTATCTTGTGTATTAAATTTTCACAATTTAGAGAAGTCAAATAGTCCCATCTAGATATTGCCTATACCATTGTGATATTGCAACAGAAATCCTGAAATATGATTTCTTGGGTCAGAAAAGGGAAGGAAAACATGCACTGGACTGAGGTGTAAAGTAGTGAATGCTTATATCATAAGTGCTGGAAAAAAAACACATAAGAATTGCTTGTGGTAAAAACATTTGCGTGCCTTTGGCAGCATGCCAGCAAAGAATACATGAGAATGAAGTTTCCAAAATTTTGCTCATTTCAACAGCATTGTGACAATTCCTTTTTTATTTCTGTCTGTTTCTTACATGTAAGATAACTTTCTCGTAAACTGTAAATTCTGGCTTCTGGCAGCTCAAACGTCACAATACTACATTTTTTGATATGATATGGAGTGACTTGCACGCATATGCAATATGCAGTGACAGTCGATATATTCATAGTAAGAGTCTACTACATTCAAGCATATGATGTTGACAACTACATGCATGCCAGTGCACAATTTCAAGTAGCCACGAGGAAATTCTAATGGTCTTTTAGTCGAAATATAGGTATTAAACAACAGTGAAACAAACAACATTAGTTATCGTGACCTTGCTAAAGTGCAATCTCGGATCATGTATGATCTGATGATCATGCCAAATTACCATGTCGGATTATGCCGTGATTCTGAAGTGCGCGTACTTCCTTAGTACACCATCCCTCCACCAACTGGGAGACGGTGCTTAGTAAATCGGTCAACATATGCACACACTGTCTTTAGCGATCAGTGTCAAAAATGATGTCAAAATCAATGCACAACTGTCGAAATTACCCAAAATAAGCAACAGAAAACAAAAAGTTATCGCTGTGTCGAAAGGACAGTACATCAACATAAAACGACGCTAGTTTGTTATGACATGGAGGTAGAAGGACAGAGCGTTCCTCGCTCTCACCCAGCTATTAGTACGGGCCGCCGGTGGGATTGCCGCGCTAAAGTAATGATGGATTCGCCGGTACTGGGGTACGGAGGCCATCATTCTTCAGTCTATCGAAGGAGTGTTTCGTGCCAAAAAATACATGACAGCAACAAAAGTACCATCACTGTGAACTTCATATTTACAAAACATCATCAAATACATGCTAAAAACTTTAAAACGTCAAAATTCGCTCCAGATCGAGAAACAAGATGGCGTCGGTTTGATTTTTCAAAGTCCTTGCAAAACAACGCTAACTTGTTATATGCGCATGCTCATACTAAGGGAAGACCCATTTGATTTCGGGGGGTATGCAGGAAGTGGGTATGGGAACTTTTTTTGTTGGAGAGACAGCATTTTTTTATTTCTACTGTCAGACCTGCATCAATTTTTTTTTTCAAATGGAGTAGCAGTGCAATTTTTCAAATTTAAGCCAGTGTTTCACATATCACAGGATGGTTTTATGTATTCATTTTACATTCCAACAAATGAAAACAAAATGGAAAGTCTAGTATATATACAACTTTAAATTATAGAACACTCTTTTGGCAAATCAACTGTGATCAGTACTATACCTGCTTTTCTTTAAAACAGTCAATTCCTTTTAAGTTCTCAGGGGAGATGTTATCTTTTGTGGTCAGAGAAACAAGGCTCACACACTCTATTTCATTATATTTGTTGTTCCTCAATTTTTCATTGTCAACTTGTAATCTTTCTAACGTATTTATATTGAGAGAATAATGTATTGGTTTTAACACTAGTTTATTGACTCCTGTCTTGTGTTTTAAATTTTCACAATTTACAAAAGTCAAATAGTCCCATCTAGATATTGCCTATACCATTGAGATATTGCAACGGAAATCCTGAAATATGATTTCTTGGGTCAGAAAAGGGAAGGAAAACATCGAGTGCACTGAGGTGTAAAGTAGTGAATGCTTATATCATAAGTGCTGGAAAAAAAAACATAAGAATTGCTTGTGGTAAAAACATTTGCGCTACCTATGGCAGCATGCCAGCAAAGAATACATGAGAATGAAGTTTCCAAAATTTTGCTCATTTCAACTGCATTGTGACAATTCCTTTTTTATTTCTGTCTGTTATGAGAATTCTTAACACTTTTTTCTCAAGCCATTACAGGCTTAATTTTTTTCTTTTATTTCACTTGGTGACAATTTTTTTTTTTTCTCAAAATCCTCCATACACCCCCCCCCCAAGAAATCAAGTGGTTCTCCCCTAAGTGAGCCCCTGACGTGACCTATACGGGCCAGTGGATTACTTCCTAAGTAGAACTGATATGCCTGCCAGTACCGGTGTTTATCACCTACGGAGGCCATCATTCTTCAGGCGATCAAAGGCGCCTTTTGTACCAAAAAATACACGACAGCCGCAAAAGAGCATCACTGTCAACTTAATAACTATAGACCATATTGAAATACACAGTGAAACATAACTATAGACCATATTGAAATACACAGTGAAACGTTCACACCGTAAAAAATGTGCCCAGACCGAGAAACAAGATGGCGTCCGTTTCGAATCTTCAACTCAGATTTTGTCCTACAGTTGTGCGCATACGCAGACGGTAGCTTTAACGAAAGTGAGTCAAAATCTACTAAATACAAAATAAAAATGGATAAAAATATTGTTTAAAAATAATACAAGGCATGCATCACCAAATTTTGAACATTTCTGACGACATTTCAACTATACGAACACCAATGCCAAACATCACAATAATCAAATCAATGGTTTTGAGGAAAAATTGAAAATAGTGGTTTTCACAAAAAAGCTAAAAAAGTGACTTTAAAATGATTCAATCAAAAAAAGAAAAAAGACCGTTTCAGATACATGCCCAAGTGACCACAAGACCAAATTTCAGAAAAAGTTACTGAAGCGTTTCTGAGATACCTGCGTCCACAGCATACGGCCCACTATGTTGGCCATATTGGGCCGCGCCATCACATTAGTACCTTGTGCCCACAGGGCACAAAGTATTAAAAATGACAAAAATTACCTTAAAAATACAAATATGCAAATTCACCACAATTTGAACAAATCTTACTGAAGTTACCCTAAGTAAACAGCATATCAAATTTCAAAGCAATCAGACGAGTTGTTTCAGAAAAGAAAGAATTTTTTACCAAAAACACCAAAAAATGCCCCCAAAATACAAATATGCAAATTTCACCATGATTTGAAGAAACTTAAGTTAGGTCACCCCAAGTGAACTGCATATAAAATTTCAAAGCAATTGGACTTGCAGTTTCATCAGAGAAGGCAATTGTTGACGGACAACGACGGAAAATCAACCTATTTGATAAGCATCGCATCGCTGACAGCAGAGCTAAAAAAAGAACAAGAGCAATTGCCAGATTTAACATGGGGCCATGGAGCTATCCCAAAGGTGTGTCTAGTCTGCCGAACCTGATACAGACAAAATGCCAAGTTCACATGGTGTCAACACCTCTAATCTGCTTGTCTGACAGTGTAAGATTGTGTTAACTGCAGTCTCACTGGATGATACAATCGGTCGATTTCAGTCTATAGAACCAAGACGCCCATAATCGCTTTCCACAGGCTTCCACATACCCATGTCGGGTAAAAAACCTCAATTCTGGTATTAATGAAAATACCATCAAGGACAGTGTGCTCACATTCGGGTTGGAATTGGTCCATTCGAGAAATATTTAAACCAGGAAAAACAAGAATGACAAAAGCAAATAAGGTCTCCAACTTAGGTAATGGAGGTCATCTTTAGGAACATGCATATCAACTTCTATAGCAATGAGACAAGCAGATCCTAAATACATAAGCAAATGTCATCAACAAAAAATAGACAGAGAAGGCTTGATAAAAAGAAAAGGTGGGAGTGGGTAAAAAAATGTACAAGGGATCTGGTAAAAAAGTAATGCTACCTCATCAATCTTCTAGACCCTACCCCTTCCTGAATATCAAATGTTCCATTCCTTGCCATCCCTTGGTATTACATAACGCCAGATGACAGGAAATATATTTACAACCTTGGGCAGTTTTTAATTAATGCCATGAGTGTTATCATTCTAATGTAAACAGCACTTAAGTGAGTTACAGATAGTGAAATGCCTTCCACTGTGGGCAGTGATTACAACATCTGGAATTATCCTGGATCCAAATTTCTCATCAGTTCTTGTATGTCTTACATAGAAAAGTTGCAAAAATTGGTTTGCAATGAAAAAATTCACCTCAGCTTTGTTTTCTGGATCAAAATTTCCTACAAATTGATACCAAATATGACAAAATTATGTTCATAGCCTTTAAAACTGTCTCACAACATATCCTGGGTTGGTGTAGGTCATTTAAGGTCACAAACTGAGCAAATTACCCAAAATATACAAATTTGGGGGTTTCCCAACACTTTGAGCCAAAAATTTGTCTAATAACATCCCTCAGGACTTTATACAAAATTACAAAGCTATCAAACAAGTAATTTTGAGAACAAGTTTTCTTTACCAAAAATGACAATATTGTCTTAAAAATACAAATTTGTATATTTCAGGACAATTTCAACATATCTAACTATTGTCATCTCTGTACGTCTGCGTACTAAATATAAAAGCTGTCTGTCCAGGGGTTTTAAAAAGAAAATACTGTTTAAGATTTTTTGACCAAAAATGACAAAATTGCTCCAAAATAGTAATTTTCCCCATTAATTGTGTCATAATTTCAACAAATTAGAAGAGTAACACCCTCGCAAAGATCCAACTCAAATTTGAGAGCCATTGGGCTGGCAGTTTCAGTGAAGAAAAATTCTTACTGAATATGAGAAAAATCACCAAAAAATTCAGCAAAAATACAAAATTAAGGATATCTTCACAATATTCATAAAACTGTACAAGATTCACCTAAGGTACTTGCACACAAATTTTCGAAGCAATCAAAAAAGTGGTTCTTGAGTTACTTATTCTTAACCATTTTCACATTTTGTAAGCTCATTTGCATAATTGTGGCAATGCAGACTTCATTTGAACAAAATCCCATCTAATCTATAGCCCAGGATGCATCCACACACCAAATACTAAGCTGAAACGTGCAGCGGTTTGTGTGTTTTTGATGTTGACGGACATACTGTACGTACATACATACATACATACATACATACATACAGACGCCATGGACTTCAGCCTATACGATAAACTCACATTGGTATAACCAAATGTGAGCTAATAAAAATTAATTTAAGTCAAAACCTTGATACTATTTTCTGAAATGTAATATTTCACTTGAAACCAGAGTATATGTAGAAAAAACAATTTTATTTTGCATTATCTATCTCCATTCTAAAATGGCATGGGTTGAAAGACTGACAATCATTGAAAGTGACAAAAGACATGGATAGCAAAGTTAAAATGCCTCTCATTCAAAATGAAGGAACTTTGCGAAACAAAATAATACTTTTGTGATATAGCATTTAAAGAACATATTGTGAAAACATCAGAAAATTTGACCCCGCCAGAGTGGAGTTAAATTCTTTGGAAATCTTGAAAATGGGAGAAAAGAGAAGCCAGGAAATTGAGTGATTTGCATACATTTGCATAAATTAACACTTCCTTATGACGCAACTCATGACTTTTTCATAAGTTAAAAGGGGAACCCAACGAATATTTTAATCTTGGGTTAACAAATTACTTAAATTTGAATGTATATTTGCAAAAAAGTGATATTTGAGCAAAATACGCTGCGTTGGGTGCAAGAAATAAGGAAAATTCCCCATAGAATATGACTGATATTATTTTTGTGGTTCTCCCTGCTTACAATTGTTATCACCTAAAGACAGAGCTAATGATCTCAATGAGCTTATTTATAAAATATTGGAATGATATGTAGATTAGGCTAACTATTGGATGTATCCAATAGATTGTTGGGAAAGCTTTTTTCTTTCTTTCCAGGCAGGATCTAAACGAGCTAATTTAGAAAGTTTAGAATGATAATTAAAGCAAGCTAAAATGTATCATTTTTAAGGTGTTCAATGTGTCAAAAATGACAAACAATGAAACATCCACGCAAATTTCTAACAATTTCAATATTGGACTCTAATATGTCTAAGGTGCAGAGGAAGTAACATGTACATCTAATTGTGTATATTGCTAATGTTTCTAAAATGACAAACGTCAAGCCAATTTTATGAAAATTCCTGTGTCCTGACAATAAATTGTCAAACGTTTAGAGGAAAAATGTATCACTTATCCCTAAAATTATAGTTCTTAACATGACTAATACCGGTATGTCTAAAATGACACACACAAGCTGATTTTTAGTTGTATACGTTACATATTAGCTATATGCAAGTTTGACACTTTAGAGTTTGACATGGAAATTGATATAAATTTGCTGTAATTTTCTACAGTAGATTAATTTGTCAATTTAGGTTTTCCAACACGAGTTTAAACATTTAACTTGTTAGGAAATATATATTTCAGTTTTGTATGTTAGATGTTTGCTCTACATCTGCAAGTTAGACATTTTAGATCTGCCACAGAAGTTGTCATATTACACGTTTGTCATTTAACATACATTAGAAACAATATGCGATGCATGTTACACTTTACATTTTCCTCTGCACTTTTGACACTTGAAATATTACAAACCTTTGGTCTTAGTGAGTTAATTCCCACTTCTCAGATTGGGGTGAAAATTTATTGCTGAGCAGTATGAGTGCCAAAAAATCAAGGGGTATGGATTCAATGTTTCATGTAATGTGTCCTAAAAAGTAAATATTGAACACCGCCTTTTTTCATCATATTTCAAATCCATTTACTAATGCCTGCAACATATATTATAAAGAAAATGACAACTGTTTTATTACTAATTATATATGTACCACAGTTTACTCACACCAAAGCCCACGATGTACCATTGGCATTTGCACTGCTGTGCAATACCAAAAATACTATGCCATAACTTTATGTTAATGAGCACTTGTAGCCCTGACTACCTTTCTTTCTTATAAACAAACCTGGAAAGATTTTCGGCAGGCTGAACTCTTTAGCAAGAGAAACATCTTTCTGCATGGAAGATTTCAAAAATTATAGGTATGACAAAGCTTCAAGTATATTTTTATCGAAGCGAGACAATCACATTTCTGAAAGTTTTTATATAAATTGCAATGATTTCCCATATTTCTTTCCCTCACGATCACACCAGCTCTGACAGTCTCCTACAGCTCCAGCCCTTTCTCGAAATAAAAGTAATTCAATTGTGTTTCTTCATTTCTACATGTTTGTGAAGAAGTTAGCATATAGACTCTGTAAAATATGAGTAGTCATTGTTTTGCTCTGTCCTTTTCTACTGTGATTGCTGTGAAAGGGTTGAGTGAGACTTGCTCTGCAAATACTCAAACCTTTGACCCATAAATATGTAAACAACTTTGCCCAATCAGAACAGGAGATGTGGAATAAGTAGCCAATGAGAAGTTAATGACATAATCCTTCATCAAACCTGATTACAAAAGTAGGAACTTTGTACATACTATTCTGCAAAACTTCTGAACATCGATTCGTATCATACTGGGTATTCTTTTTGTTGTATTTTCTGTGTTAACATTTGTAATAATAACAGAATCCCATGGCAAGAAAGCAAGCACCTAATACTCGGAGTTTTTGTACGAGGGCCTGTGCTGTT
>LD345063.1:5863-18194 GCA_001465055.1 Ptychodera flava
GGAAGTTCTGGTATCGGTCATATTAATAATATCTGTCATATCCGCCTACGCATGACCGTCAGGTGATTTGTTGTCAAGTGACTTGTAGAGACGATATCTCAGATCCGTTTTCAACCTCTCTCTGAAATGGACGCAAAAGGGATGCCAGGTAGGGTTGACGGTAGACTTGGTTCAAGTCGAGGATTATGTGAAAAAGTCATTTCAGCAGATTATAACGCATTGATGATATCTTTTTGTGAAACGTTTTGAGTGAGATGACTGCACCACGATCAGAACTACCCTGTGTTGGCGGCATCTGATCTTGCTGTGCATTAATTTGCTCATGCGTGACATGAACTCGAGCGGTCCCGGATATAAATTGAACAATGTCGTGATCAGAAAAAAAGGTTGCGATTTCTCTGCTTCCTCGCATTTGCCAAATTAGTTAGCATTCACAGATTTGGACCAAGTCTAGGTTGACGGCTATTTATTTAAATTTGATTTGGCATCTAATCAAGTCGATTATCATAATAGGTCTCAGCGTCCTATTTGCGCTATTCAAATACAACCATTTTCAGGATTAGACACCGAAGCTACTGCTGGGAACTGCAAGAAAGTTTAAAATTGTTCTCACTAATTGGTTTCAGCTGTAGCTAGCTGGCAAAGTCGAGAACATTAACAGAGTCAGGTAACACAAGATTGGCTATAACTCTGCATGTGGGTAGTCTAAATAAAGTAACGGAAACTGCTCAGCTGTATATAATGCCACACTGGCACGCAAATCTGGTTTGAAACATTTTTGCAGAAAAATAAAATAATGGTTACACAAAGTTTCAAATTTTTACAATATGACAACATTAGCGAGCAAATGGGCACATACTTGCGCATGAGAACAGACAGCTAATACTGCTTTGAAAAACACGATAATCTTAAAGTGGCACTCCCACTTGGTAACATTTTTAAAACGTATTTTTGTAATGCCGAGGGTCAGTATTTAACGTAGCGACTGCGCGCGGGTCGCGAGATATCGATAAAAACATGTCATTTCCCGAGCGTATTTTTCACATCCCGAAGTTTTACGATCGTTTCTGATTATGACCCGAAATCCCCCGAAAGTTTGTTGTTGTGCTAATTGACGATATTCTAGGGAGTTCGAACGACGCACTTAATTTACCTTCCACTGCCAAGACTTTATATACAGCATAATTGTGCCTTTACCTCACCGAGGTAAGTTTTTTAAAAATTCTCCTTAGTTTTTGTCGTTTCCATTATTCTCAATTAGTTTTATTATATTTTTAACCAATACCACAATTTGAATATGCAAGAAAATGTACAGTTCAGATATATATCACTGATATCATCTCCTACCGCGTTAAGGTAGTTTTTGCCATATTCAGTTTCAAAATGTTGAAATACTGTCAATGTCCATTATCACTGTGTTGTATTGCAATGTCGACTCGAGTCGGCTATCCGTGCAGTGCGCTCTCAGCAAGGCAAAGATATGTTATACTTAGGTGTGCCGACCGCGATTATCAAGGGTGTTTTCGTGATGAAATGTTGATTTTTTTCAAGTAAAATGTACTCTAAATATTTTGACAGTTTTCCTGTAGAAAGGGTTAATCTGTGTGCGATCAGAATTGAGTCACAGACCATCGATGCATCGATTATCAACGGGTAAGAATGCTGAGGCGCTCCCGATAGATTTCCCAGCGGCCATACTAGTCACCTATGCGAATTGTGGTGTAATCAGCAAACTTTCTTTTTCGTTTTTTTTTTTTGCTGAGTCAGTAAGACTCGGCTTTCTCCCACGGGGCATGACCGATCACCGACGCGAGTGGTACTGGCGTACAGCAGCGTCAACGTAGACTCGGGGGAATTTAGCGCACACCTGTACCGTAAAATGTGACCCACCCCTATCCTCCTGTCTAAAATGTGACCCTCCCCCTTGTCCGACATTCTAAAACTTGACCCTCCCCCCAACCACTGCGGTATTCTCCCCAGGAATAACTAAAACAGTATTAGCTAATTTACATAACAATTGGTTCAATTGTTATGTTAGGGACAAATTACAGAGGGGAGGGCTGGTGTTTTTGGAGGGACAGTCACAATTTATCACACAAGAATTTTTGAAGAGATATGATATTTCATACATTTGAGGGAGGGTCACCATATTTTGTGCAACTATAAGAAGGCTGATTTAGTGCTTCATCCAAAAATATCAAATCATAATACATGAACTCTATCAGGCAAATTATATTGACAATTTACCCCCACAAAACATGCTATATCTGTATATTATATATGTTTGATAATGTATTCAAATGTACTTTGCTTTAATAGGGAAGTAAAATGTGCATTTGTGTACAACAAATTGATTTCTGAATTTCATCTAAAAGGTTGGTTCAGTATGACGAAATTATGAATAGTTTTTTCTAATACAAAAAAAGGTAAATCTTTTTTTTATTTTATTTTATTTGCTTATCAACAGCGCCATCAGGCAGCCACTTACAGACAAGAAAATAAAAAATGATAAAATACACTAAAATGTAAACAACAAAAAAGTACTCTAAAAATCAATTAATGACAAACACAAATTAAAATGTCTTTTAAAAGTTGAATGAGATTCTTCAAAAACATCGACATCGCAAACCTTATCAATCAGATCATTAAAAATTCGTGACGTACGTCCAATCAGGCCATTTTTTGTAACATCAACTCTACAATAAGGAAAGTGTAATAGAGGTCTATGTCTAGCACAGTATCTAGGTACGCATAGACCATAAAAACCTGTACAATCTGTAGAGTCATAAGAAGATAAAAGGCATTTACGCACAAACATACAATCAAATAGTTTCCTACGTAAGAACAAAGGTTGAATTTTAAAAAGATTACATAGCAAGCACTAGTACAGAAATGTGCGAGAAATTTGCGAGAAATGGACACTTTCTCGCTGTATTGCGAGAAGTAAGCGAGAAAACATACTTTCTTGCAATCAAGCTGCGAGAACTGTGCTTTCTCGCATGCATCTTCGAGAAATTGAATTCTCGTAATCAATCAGCGAGAACTCTGTTTTCTCGCTCTGCATCTGCGAGAAATTGTGACATTTTTGTGAAATGTTTACATAGAAGAATACAATTTCTCGCAGATGCAAAGCGAGAAAACAAATTTCTCGCCGACTGATTGCGAGAATTCAGTTTCTCGCAGATGCTGAGCGAGAAAACACAGTTCTCGCCAGCTGATTGCGAGAAAAATAAATTCTCGCTAAGTTATTGCGAGAAAGTTATGTATTCTCGCTTACTTCTCGCAAAAAGCGAGAAAGTGTCCATTTCTTGCAAATTTCTTGCAAATTTCTGTACTAGTGAAGTTATAGTCACAATTGCACCAAGATGAAAAGTCACTGTGACATCCCTGTTTATGATGTAAATATCTAAGAAAACGTTTCTGAATTGACTCAATACGGTTTGCCTGACTCTCAGAAATTGAATTGAAAATGACGGTATTGTATTCTAAAATTGGACGCACCATAGTAATAAACAGGTGTCGAAGGACGGCAACTTGAGTGATCAAATTAAAATTGCGTTTAATGAGACCAATTATGCGATTGGCTTTACCTACAATAGAGTCAATGTGATGAACAAAAGTGAGTTTTGAATCAAAAATGATACCCAAATCCTTAATGTGAGAAACATGATCGAGCAAACAATTATCCACATGGTAATTAAACTTAATAGGTTTCTTGTTTAAGGTGATGGTAAGTACCTTACATTTGCTAGCATTCAAATCTAAGCGCCAAATTTTTGACCACTGAACAAGTTTATCTACAGACTTTTGTAAGTGCTTGCTATCATCAAGAGTTTTAACACGACTGAAAAGTTTGGCATCGTCTGCAAACAGCAAAGACGGAACAGATACAGTCATCGGCAAGTCATTTATGTATAATAAAAAATGGTAAAGGCCCAAGAATGGAACCTTGTGGCACACCGGATGTTATCTGGCACCAAGTCGACGCTGCTCCATTTACTAGCACACATTGCTGTCTATTATTCAAATAACTTTTTAACCATTGCAGAATGTTCTGATGAATGCCAAAATACTGTAATTTGTAGAGCAGCAAAACGTGATCAACACTATCAAAAGCCTTGCAGAAATCTGTATAGATAATATCAAGTTGTTGCTTACTTTCTATTGCATCAATAGCATTTTTCACAAGAACAGCAAGATTGGTTGTGTAAGAGCGCTGTTGAACAAAACCATGCTGTTTTGTTGTGATAACTGGACTAACATGAGTATACATATTAGCACAGATAAGCCTTTCAAACAATTTTGCTATAGTTGGAAGCAGCGAGAATGGCCTATAATTACTGACCTCTTCCCTGCTTCCTGACTTGTGTATTGCTATTACATTTGCCCTTTTCCAGATGTCTGGAAAACACCCCTGAGAGAGTGAGGTTACAAATACCTTCCAAACTGGGACTGTTAGTCCAATTGAACAGTTTCATAACACATGATTACTAATATTATCAGCACCCTGGGCCTTTTAACATTGATATTTGACAACAGATCATACACCTGTACTGTACTGATTTCAACATTTTGCATGACCTTGTCAGAAAATTATTATTATTATTATTATTATTATTATTAAATTGTGGTACATCAAGGTTGGTAACATCAAATGTGTGGTCTGACTTAAAGGGCCATTATTTGTAACTTTTGACCATTTTTTACCTCGGAAAATTCCGTGTTGGAGGCTCATATTTGTTGCAAAATGTTGTTTTACGAAGAAACAAACATGATTAGTGATGTTATAGCCACATAAAACTGCTAATTTTTGTTCAAACGTGTTGCCCTTCCGAGCTCGTTTGTTGACGTCTGGCATGCTCAGCGTGCCAGGGAGAACGCAGATATGGTGATTCCGCGATCACGCGAGGTGTACAAGTTCACGTTTATTGCGGGATCAAAACAACATTGCGTCGTGGATTGCCAGACATCTGGCTAAGCAAGGTGCTCGGACAATGGACTACGACGTAAGTACCGGGCATAATGAATATTTATTTTGAAATTGCTGTAAATGGCTCGCGCAGGTGCAGAAGAATGCCTACGTTGCAATCCGCGTGTCAACAGAGTTTGTATTTCTGTCCGGACAAAAATTGAAATTTTCGTTGTAAAATCACATGTTACTTAGTTGTAGGGCACGTAATGTTTCTGAATAATATGCGATTCTCTATTATTTGGCATGCTATTCAACATGAGCCAGTGATCATTTCAATCAAAACTAACGGAAAAATCGCCAGAAGATACAGCTAATGGAACTTTAATAAAGACAGATTCAAAATAGCTGTTGAAGAGCTCAGCCTTACTTTTTTGATCAATGGCATTAAGATCACAATACTTCATTACGGGAAAAGAAGTACTACTTTTTGAGCGTGCCCTGACCAAGGACCTGAAGCGCTTATCATTATTTAAGATATTATCAGCTACAGTATTAATATAAGTTTTGTATTTACTCTTGGACAATTTCTTAAAAGTTGACCGCCTTATACGAAATAACTCAATATTATCACATGATCTATCATATTTCAAACGTCTGAATGAATTCTCTTTTTCTCTTAGAGCTGCAATCAGTTCCTTGTCATACCAAACAGGAAAGGAACGATTGGGCCTGAATGTTGGAATATAGTCCTTGACAGCAGCAGACACTAGGTCATAGAATAAAGACACCAAGGCATCAATTCTAAAACTCTGTTGTTTGCATTTGTGTACTCTTGATTATTGATATAATACTTCTTGATTACACTAGGGTGGTTACAAGTCCATGATTGTGCAAGAAATTTGATTTTGGAATTTCACTAAAATGTTGATTCACTATGCGTTGCGGTCTATGATGAAACTATGAATAATTTTTTCAGTACAAAATTAGATAAATCTGTGCATTTATGTATACTTGATTATTAAGAATATTGTTCTTGATTAGACGAGTGGTTACAAGTCCATGATTGTGCAAGAAATTTGATTTTGGAATTTCACTGAAATGTTGTTTCACTATGCACAACGGTCTATGATGAAACTATGAATAATTTTTTTTAGTACAAAATAAGATAAATCTGTGCATTTATGTATGCTTGATTATTTAGGTTATTGTTCTTGATTAGATTAGAGTGGTTAAAAGTCCATGATTGTGCAAGGAATTTGATTTTGGAATTTCACTAAAATGTTGATTCACTATGCACAGCGGTCTATGACGAAACTATGAATAATTTTTTTTCAGTACAAAATTAGAAAAATCTGTGTATTTATGTATGCTTGATTATTTAGAATATTGTTCTTGTTTAGACAAGAGTGGTTACAAGTCCATGATTGTGCAAGAAATTTCGGAATTTCACTAAAATGTTGATTCACTATGCACCACGGTCTATAATGTGTATGCAATTTGTTGGTGATTTCCTATTCAGGAAATATCACATGGACAATCAAAGTTTTGGCCAAAAAATCAGCTTCTGCCAAAAGTGACCCTCCCCTAAGATAGGTTTATAAATAGTGACCCTCCCCCTTGAACTGTTTTCTAAAAAAGTGACCCTCCCCCAATTCCCCCGGCCCACCCCCTGTAATTACTGAAGGCTCCCTAACAATCAGCCAAACCTTCGTCTACGGTACACCTTACGAGGAATTCAACATCTGCAAGGATCATCATCTCGCACACCGCTACCCATTATATTTGGTATTCTGCGTCAACTGTCCTTGCTGCTAGCTGCTCCGCCTGACCGTCTATTGACCATATATAGACCTCCTGCTGGAATTTGTGTTCCTTTTAGCCTGCTTTGGTTAGCGAACTCACCTTCCCCTAACCTAACCCACGGGTGCGTGGATTTGCTGTGTAGTATATATATAGAAGGGGAAGGCTGATAGGACTTTTGCCCTCCGGACCGTGAATCCAATAAAACATGGATTTTAGAGTCAAATAAAAGGTCTACAAACAGGGCAAAGAAAACAGTCCGCTGGGGAGGGGAGGGAGGGGTTTTGTGTGCAACATTTTACCTTATTTTATTTTATTAATTTTGACTGTGATACTTCAAATAAAGAGCTCAACTCCACACCGTCTGACTGCTTTATATATCACCGACAAGTCCTTATCTCCTGTCCAACTTGTGTATACACCACTACAATTGCTCCGAAAACATTGCCAACTTTCTAATCCGCTGTCCGTATCAGCGGATTAAGTGATTGGAGTCAACACCACAGGCGTCCCACACGCATTATTTTACTATCTGTGTGACGGACCAAAACCAAAACAGTCCCCCAAGTATACAGACTTGGATATCCCAAATTATGAGGGCACGCTTCTGACTCCTTTTCACCATTCATTTGCATATATTCAGTTATGTACGGGACTGACTAAAGTAAAACAGATTGGAATTGCAGTACCATTACATGATCGTACTCAGCTCATTTGAATAATTGTCAACTTGTTGAAAGCAATCAATTAATCTCAGGGTTGATAACTCAGGATAGCCAGCTGCCAGATGAAAACATTGTCATTGGATATACTTCGCAATTATGATATCTTAATAACTTCCTGTGCATATCAGATATTATCACATGCTCAAGAGCCAAGTCAGAAAAAAGCGGTATTGAGCCAAATTTATACCCATTTTCACATTCTTGGCATGGTATTTCGGAGCACGTTTGGTCACTTAAAAGTCACTTGTAAAGAATGTTTAAATGCACACTTTTACACCTGTAATTTTTCACTTCCCACTGCTATGCAATTTGACCTGACAGTGATATATGAACATAGTACGATACGGCTGAAATTTCTGCAATCTAAGTCAGTATAAGAGTAACTTCAACAATAAATACGGGGAGCAGAAATACGGGGAACAGCTTAGTCTATCTTCAATATACCATGCACTTTAAAAAACAAACCACCATAAATTTCTTTTCATTGCTAACAAGTCATTCTAAGTCATCTGAGGCTGGGCAGTCATTTAAACAATAATATGAGGGACAACACTAGTACTCTCCTACTGAATATCTTGCATCTGCCGGATACCAAAGATAATTCTTACAAATCTGATGTAATCTTTGCTGTGTTTGCACCAAACCTAAAAAGCAACCCTAAGAACATGTGTCTTTGACTTCTTTGATTGAATCCCTACATTGCCAACACAATACCAGTACTGCCTGCCAAATAAAAAACAGTTTTTGTGTGGGGTAGTACATCTCAGAGAGTGAAGTGCAAAAATCTGTGCACTACCTTCTTTATCTAGTCCCATTAGCCCATTGCATTGTTGTTAAGACTCTACCTCCCCTCCCACCAAAACAGTCCCCCAAGTATACAAACTTGGACATTCCAAATTATGAGGGCACCCTTCTGACTCATTTTCACCATTCATTTGCATGTATTCACTTGTTTATGGGACTGACTAAAGTAAAAAAGATTGGAATTGCAGCAGTATTACATGATTTTACAGCTCATTTGAATAATTGTCAACTTGTTAAAAGCAAGCAATTAATCTCAGCAAATGAATGGGGGACTGTTTTGGTGGGAGGGGAGGTTGGGTGTTAACATTAATGCAATTGGCTATATGGGACCAGATAAAGAAGGTAGTGCACAGATTTTTGCACTACACTCTGTAAGATATACTACGTGTACATTAGAAGCATGCCCTCATAATTTGGGAAGTCCAAGTCTGTATACTTGGGGGACTGTTTTGGTGGGAGGGGAGGTTGGGTCTTAACATCAATGCAATGGGCTATATGGGACCAGATAAAGAAGGTAGTGCACAGATTTTTGCACTACACTCTACAAGATATACTACACCACACAAAAACTGTTTTTAATTTGGCAGGTAGTAGGGGTATTGTACTATTGGCCATGTATGAATTCAATCAAAAACGTTTAAGTCAAAGACACATGTTCTTAGGGTTGCTTTTTAGGTATAGTGCAAATACTGCAAAGATTAGATCAGATTTGTGAGAAATATGTTTGGTGTCCAGCAGATGCAAGAATTTCAGTATGAGAGTGGTGTCCCTAATATTATTGTTTAAATGACTGCCCAGCCTCAGATGACTTAGAATGACTTATTAGCATTGAAAAGAAATTTATGGTGCTTTGTTTTTTAAAGTGCATGGCATATTGAAGATAGACTAAGCTGCTCCCCGTATTTATTGTTGAAGTTACTCTTATACTGACTTAGATCGCACAAATTTCAGCTGTATCCTACTATGTTTATATATCACTGTCGGCTCAAATTGCATAGCAGTGGGAAGTGAAAAATTACAGGTGTAAAAGTGTGCATTTTAAAATTCTGTACAAGTGACTTTTTAGTGACCAAACATGCTCCGAAACACCATGCCAATAATGAGAGAATGGGTATAAATTTGGCTCAATACCGCTTTATTCTGACTTAGCTCTTGGACATGCTATACCATCTGATATGCATAGGAAATTATTAAATAATCATTAGTGCTAAGTATATCCAATGACAATGTTTTCATCTGGCAGCTGGCTATCCTGAGTTATCAACCCTGAGATTAATTTGGCAGGCAGTAGTGGTATTGTGTTGGCAATGTATGGATTCAATCAAAGAAGTCAAAGACACATGTTTAGAAGGTTGATCTTTAGGTGTGGTGCAAATACAGCAAAGATTAGATCAGATTTGTGAGAATTATGTTTGGTATCCCGCAGATGCAAGAATTTCAGTATGAGAGTGGTGTTCCTCATATTTTGTTTGAATGACTGCCCTTCCTCAGATGACTTAGAATGACTTGTCAGCAATGAAAATAAATTTATGGTGCTTTGTTTTTTAAAGTGCATGCCATATTGAAGATTGACTACGCTGCTCCCCGCATGTATGAGGGCACGCTTCTGACTCATTTCCATAAATTTCTTTTCATTGCATCCTTTTTCTGTTGCAAATTAAAATTTCACTCCTGTTTAGTGGCGTGTACTTACAAATAAAATAAAGTAAATCATTTCACAAAGTACCCCACCCCTCCCAATCCCAGGGGACTTACCGCTTTTCTCTGTCGACAGATTTAACCCAACGTAGATATAGACGTGGCCAGATGTGAGTATCAGAGCCAAGACTCACAACTGCCCACGTCTATTTATAATTATATTCAGAAGTTTACCTCTCTGCAATCATACCAATGACACCCAAACAGTCAAAGGTTTGCTCTTACGTTAGAATGGGTTGCCCCTGTACTGTTTAGATGACAACATTTTATAAGTAGTCTTGAAATCAATTTCAACTCTTAAAAACGGACTTTCCTTTACCTAACAAATCAAATTGCATCGTGAGCCCGCATTACAAGCCACGAAGTTAACAGCATGTCAGCAAACGTTATGACGATGAAGTTAAGCACTACTGAAACTGAGATCAAAGGTGCAGTGAGAAATGCGAACTTCTCTCTTTATATTCACCCTTTCACCAGCATCGTGATTTTTTTCCACCCTGCAATACTACTTTAAATAGAAGCAAGAAACCACAACTACCCAGATTTCTTGCGGTCAGCAATGACCAGCGGCACGTGCGTCCACTGTAAATAAAAAACAGAGCCCAAGATCACAGGAGCTTATGAATGATCAAGTAGAGATAAATAAGAATACAGCTATTAAAACAGTTTTGTGTACGAGCTGTTGTTCTTACAATCTCTTTTTTTGCCATATGTTCCTTGCTCCGTGCATTAAAGTGACCAACCTATCTCAATTGCACTGCTGAAAACCGTATTGTTAACCCTAAAATAAACGCCTTTTAACCCAATCAGCGATTTGAAAAAGGCCCCTAAAAGACCGGAAGTGGTCCTTGGGCGATCTCTCAAATACATCAGTGACGCAAACGCGGGGAAACAGTATAGCAAAGCCTATTAACCAAGACGTCTATAGAATATGCAAGATTATCTTGTACAAAGAGTTTAGCCTTGCCAAATCACTGTATAGCGATAGGTTGCTCAAAGTTCCCTAGTGATGGTGTTTCGTTACATCAGTTTCCAAGTAGTGGACACCCATCGGTACCCGCAGCTGGTGTTTTGCATGCAGTGATCGTGCATTTGAGGCTGGTTCCTTCGAATGTGCGCTAGATCTGAAACAGTGAAAGTTGTACTAGGATTCGACATACGAGAGGACTGAGACCTAATTCTGTGCCCAGTAAGATTATTTTTATTCGATCTGTTGCTAGCGCTGTAGACTCTTTCAGAGGATACACGGACCACAGAATAAAATCACAGCTGTTTCAAAACTGTCAAGGAATATGATATAAAGCTATCTGTGTACGCCATTTGATTTCTCCTGTATGTTTTCCTTGCATGTGAAATGTGTTTTTCGTTCGCCAAATGGAAACTTATACAGCAGAACATAAGGTAAATCAAAGTCCTACTATACTGCTTTCACTGCCCGTCAAAGTTCGAGAAAACTAGTTTTCCATCTCTTCGAGTTGATGTTACCACGTCTAAATCCGTCCATGATCTTGGTGTTTATTTAAGCCATTATGCAGATATGAGTAATCTCATTTTAAAATCGTCACTTTGTGTCATTCGCTCTTCATAGAATTGGTCGAATTAGTAATGTATTAGATCGCACAGAAACTAAAACATCCGTTGCTTCTTTTAAAACATCTGTTAAAACATACCTCTTCTGCGAATAGGTCGACTATTTGTTGTTCTTGTCTATTCATATTTTAATTTTTTAGTATGTAGTATTGTCGAGTGTCTTTTATTAGCCTATTTTTACCTTACTTTTATAATCGTTGTATTTTTATGATTTTTCTATTTTTATTGTAAAGTGGTTTGATATTTTATTGATGGAAATTGCTCTGGAAAAATGAATTAATAAATAATAATAATACTTGTAGTAGTAGTAGTAGTAGAAGTAATAATAATAATAATAATAATAATAATAATAATGAGGTAATTTGAGGTAATTTGTTTATTGCATTTCAAGGCCTCCGGCCCATCTGCAGAGGAGTTACACGTCAAAAAATGTAAATAAATTAAAACTTTCAAATTTACAATACAAAAATAAACCAATCCGTAATTAACAATTTCTATATCAAGGATTGTCTACATTTAACTTACAAAGTAATTCTTTTCGCAACTGACAAGCTTTAAACAGAAAAATACCAAGCTTACGCAATACACGTTCATCGGTAGAACGTAATAAACGCTGAAACTTACATATATTTGGATGAATACAGATATCTTCAGGTAAGTACAATGATCTGATATTATGATAAGTGGGACATTCAAACAAAAAATGAAACTCATCTTCGACTTTGTTAGAATTACACATTTCACAAAATCTTTCAGTTGAAACTAAACCCACATGTCTACCTTTTTCTATATTTAAAGGAAG
>LD345063.1:25003-45860 GCA_001465055.1 Ptychodera flava
TGGGTAGGGGGGATTTCACTTATTTTGACTGATGCGCAGGAAGAATTTGCCGGCCCACCCCCGGCCATAATAACTGAACGCTCCCTAACAGCTGTGCGTCGACCCTGGTAGTTCTGCCCTGGCATACAAAAGCATTGTCAGAGATTAAATTGGTATTTCTCAAACAATCCATTATATCATCAAAACCACGGGAGTGATCCATATGCCTTTCGCAAAAATTTCTAAAGATTAAATTGTTATTTCTGAAAAATCAAATATGGCGGCAAAAGTCACGCAAATATCAAAGACCTACTAAGAACACGCTTGCTATACACCAAGCGGTTGTCATGGTTGAAAGAACTTGCACTGATTATTACTGATTATTGGGCAAATTTTGAGCTTGAATGGTCTTGGGTCCTTGTACAGTAGAATTTTCATATCATTTCGTGGTTATTGTAGGCTTTTTGTGAAATCCAATGGCTGCCAAACAACGTTACCAGTCCATATGCCTTTCCCAAACTTGTTAGTATTCACACTACGGATGATATAAACAAGATTTCAGTTCAAATGGTCGGGTGGTTATGGAGAAAATTTTGGATATTTTTCGCTGGTAATCATAGGTTTTCGCAAAAAATAATATTGCGGCTAAACCACGTGAACAATTGTAATAATGTTTCCAAACTTGAAAATGTTCACACTAAGGATGATATGAAGCAAATTTCAATTCAAGCGGTACATTGGTTCTGGAGAAGAAGATTTTTAAGGATTAAATTTGTATTTTTCGAAAATCCAATTTGGTGGTAAAACCATGTATCCGATCCATATGCATTTCGCAAATTGGAAAGTACTTACACTAACGATAACATGAGCAAAATTTCAATTCAAAAGGTGTGATGGTTCTTGAGAAGAGCTTTCTTGAATATTATTCGCTGACATCGTAGGTTTTTTGCAAAAACCTATATGGCTGCCAAACCACGTGACCGATAAAAATGATTTTTGCAAACTTGAAAGCAGTCACACTAAGGATGACACAAGTGAAATTTTAAAGGAAATAGTGCATTGGTTCTGGAAAAGAAGTTTTTTGAAAATCAAATTGGGAATTTCTCAAAATCCATCATAGCGGCCAAACCACATGACCGATCCATATACCTTTCGCAAACTCGAGAGTGCTAGCACTAAGGATGATACGAGTAAAATTTCATTTCAATCGATGTTTTGGTTCTGGAGTACAAGATTTTTAACGATTCAATGGGTATTTTTCAAAAATCCAATATTGCGGCCATGATCGCGTGACCGCGCGCGATTTTATTAACAAATTTAAAAGACCTAAGGCCATGCTTGCTATAAACCAAATTTCAAATCGACTAGATCCCTAGGTCATTAGAAGAAGTCATTTTAAAGGGACATAAGCTGTAACTTGTGGCAAGCTTTTCAGTATTCTGCTTCTGTATATCAACTACCGTATCTGACCCTAATCCGTTTGTCATGCTGAAATTTCGAATATTCTTTTTGTTAACACAGCTTGTATATGTGTAGTGATCGTTGTTTATTGTTTACAAATGGATTCTAGTCCCAACTTGAATACAAATTTCAACAATAACAATGGAGATTATACTCATATAGGTTGTGTTGATATGCTAAATACTTGGCATTAAATTACAGTTTAGGGATTCAGTGCAGAAAGTGTAGGGAAACCACAAAACAAAAGTTCTGACAAAGTAGCCAAAATATATAGCTTTTGGAGCTTTAAGGTTTTGAAAAAATCCAATATTGCCGCCAGGTCACATGAACAATCGAAATTTGTAGAGTCAGGTGCACGACTACTCATATGTACCTATCAGCCTTGCAAGTCTGAGAAGTTTACGTCAAGCGGTTTTTTGAGCTTTGGTGAGCAAAAAAGTTCTGGAAAAACGTGAAGAGGAAGAAGAAGAATATTGACCGCAAACAAAATCAAAAGGGGCCAAGCCCAAAGGCTTTGGCCCCTCAGAAAATAGGAGCCCAAGATGTCACAAACGTTAATTTTAGAACCTGCTGTAACGCTTATCGTAAGATAATGGAAAAAGAGACAAACCTATCTTGTCTGCCATGTGTTTGTACATCCTTCGCCGTGTATCAAACCACACGCGACTGTTTTTTCAATGGTTTGGGCTAAGCTACGGGCGATGCACTGTATACTGTTATGTTATCTTCCCACGCGCGATTTAGTGAAAAAGGTGTGAGGACAATACTTTCTCCGGCACACATAGTGAGGAATTTCCCTTGAGAGGTAAAAATACCAAAAATGTTGAATATTTGAATATATATTATATATATTTGAATGTTGAATATGAACTGAATGTGCTCACGTGTTTTACAACATGTTCATTAATAGTCAGTAAACAGACTAGAAAATTTTAGCATTTACTCAACTTGACCTACTAATGTGACCCCTGAATGGATGACTTTGAGTTTGACAAAATTGCAAACTTAGTTATCTAGCATTGAAATTGACTGCTGATGACTCGATATATATTGACATTTATCAGACACTACTGGACGCATGAAATAATGCAGTATGACATGAATTACTGCATACTTTTTAGTCCCCACGGATATTGTCCTGGGGGCACTTATAGGTTTGGTTATGTCCGTGCGTGTGTGCGTGCGTCCGTGCATCCGTCCGTTCATGCAGATATCCCAGAGTTGCCTGGAGCGATATCATTCAAACTTGGTACAAGGATTACTTCATATGTCATACATATGCACGTCAATTTGTTTTTGATACGGTCCAATATGGCCACCAGGCAGCCATTTATTACGATTTTTTCATGTACAGAGCCATAACTCAGACATGTTGCAACCAATTTTATTCAAAGTTGGTACAAGGACATTGACCAATCTCATAGATATGCACGTCAATTTGTATTGTGATACGATCCAATATGGCTGCCGTGTGCCATTTTGTTACGATTTTTTTCATGTACAGAGCCATAACTCAGACATTTATCAAGTGATTTTATTCAAAGTTGGTACAAGGACATTGACCTATGTCATACATATGCACGTCAATTTGTTTTGTGATACGATCCAATATGGCCGCCAGGCAGCCATTTTGTTACGATTTTTTCATGTACAGAGCCATAACTCAGGCATATCTCAACCGATTATATTCAAAGTTGGTACAAGGACATTGACCTATGTCATACATATGCACGTCAATTTGTTTTGTGATACAATCCAATATGGCCACCAGGCGGCCATTTTATTACAATTTTTTCATGTACAGAGCCTTAACTTAGACATGTTTTAACCACTTTTATTCAAAGTTGGTACAAGGACATTGACCTATTTCATACATATGCTCGTCAATTTGTTTCACGTCATGTAGCAGTATCATGTCACTTATTGAAGTTTCGTAATTTAAAGACTGATATGTCAAGAAATACTGCATCAAATTTCATGAAACTGTACAGATGTTAAGCTCACATTGCTTTAACATTAAAAAAGACATTTATCAGTGTCATTTTAATTAATTTGTAATTGCATATGTAATGAACTTTCCTAATTAGAGTGATGTATCCACAAATACAACGTCAAATTTGATGAAACTTGATACAGATGTTGATCTCATAGTGTTGTAAATACTGCATCAAACTTTATGAAATATGGTACCGGTGATAATCTGTTAGTGATAGGATAGAATGCAAAAATGTTTTGCAACATCCTGTTGATTAATTCCTAGTTGACTCATTTAATGAACTTTAGGATGGTGGCCTACATTGGTTTTTTGTTTTCATCCCAATGGAACTCATTCTAGGCCATTGAGCACCATCAGTATAAAAGTATTTTTATCACAGACCTAATTAATGAAGAGGACTCTATCCTCTCTGAGGACTTTTAATCAAAGTACCAATTAACAAGTGGGGACTGTGTCATCAACGATGACTTGTTTATTGTAATGACCTTGTGTAAAACAATTGTACCTTTGACCTGTCGTATATCAAAGGGTACAAATCAACGAGCAAGGAGATGTTACGCAACATTTGCAGACCTCAGGATAATCTCTAACCAAAACATAAGGACAAAGACGGACGACGCGGAGTGGGAGACAGACTTCTGATAAGCAAGAGGTGTATACGGTCTACTGCCAGAGTAACTGTCTCTGACGAGGATTTATTGTCTTATGTTTTTCAATACTCCTGTCAATAAACCAAATTCATACCAATATCATCGACACCCGTGCGAGGCGTGTAATAAGAACAATAAGATATCTGTTATATCATTATATGTAGCAGGTTTCATCAACTTTCGCACAGTACTCTCAGAGTTAAAGCACTAATTACAAAACTTTATCTAATAATGTGTAAATGAGCTAATTATTAACTTGACACGCCCAATGCTTCTCAGTATAATTAAATATTTATCAGATCAATATCTGTAGCAAGTTTCATCAAATGTAATGCTGTAATTTTGGAGTAATATCACTAATTACAAAGTTCATTAAATATGCAAATGAGCCCTTACTTAACTCCACACAACTAAATGCTTTACACCACAAATAGCTATTGGTCGGATCAGTATCTGCAGCAGATTTCATCACATTTTGTGAAGTTATTTTGGAGTTACATGACTAATTACAAAACTTCATAAAATATGCAAATGAGCTATTTGTTAACTTGACACTGCAAAAAGCTTGTCAGTACAATTAGATATTTATCAGATCAATATCTGTACCAGATTTCACAGACTTGGGTGCCGTAATTTCAGAGTCATATGCCTAATTACAAAGTTCATTAAATATGCAAATGAACCCTTAATTAATTGACACTACTAAGTGCTTTACACCACAGTTAGATATCAGTCAGATCAGTTTCTGCAACAGAATTCATCAAATTTGGTGCAGTTACATCCGAGTTATATGACTATTTATAAAACTTCGTAAAATATGCAAATGAGCTATTTATTAACTTGACACTGCCCAATGCTTCAAGTATAATTATATTATATCATGCTACCATGCGCCATTCTGATTGGACGAGAGCTTATTCCACCGATGCTAAAATGCTGTTTTAGCACTGATAGCAGTGGTAAAACGGGCCCCTAAACCAGCATTTTCGAAAATTTCCCACTCGCTGCATTTGAACGTACCCATCTAAACCATAGACCCTCGCGAAAAACCGAAACAGTCCGCTTTGTTTCAAAGAAAGAATACCGAATTTTGATACACAGATAAAGTGTGGGTCTGTAACTCACCTCTCTGTGAAAATAAGTTGGGATCGATGATAAAATACATCTCTGAAGCAGCACATTTGAGTGTAATGTAGACGAATTATTGCATTGAGGCGATAGCGCACCGTGCACTTTTCTTGATATTGCGGGAATCGAGACGTGATATATCCTACCGCTCTTTAAAATGAAGCTAGTATTCGTTCACACACTAATAAATTGACACTTCCTCAGAGTAACGGTATGTCAGATATTCTTTACCAAAGTTTGGGCTGCAACAGACCAGGGTGTCCTAATGATGTAGACCAAGAAGTTCAAAATAACAACGGGAAGACTCCTGGCGACTGCGACAAAATTTGAGATCAAATGCTACGAACAATATCAGCGTCCAGCTCTCGCTGCATCGGGCAACACACACTGTACAACTGTTCATCACAATTGCAGTCATCGTACGTCTGGATTATTTCAAAACTGCATGTTTTCTGGTACGTCCGAATTATCCATCAAAAATAGATCCTGTAAACTTCACTGTACCACCTCTGAACGTCGCGACGGTCGACGTATACCGTATACGCATAAGCGGTACAGAAAGAGACAAATCTATTTTTAGTATGCCAAAAAAAAAACCAGGACTATCGTTCATATGTAAATTTACGAAAAAATTGTTACTTTTTCTTTTGATTTGAACTCTTGACCTGTTTTCTGTGTCTGCATCAGGTATTTATATGATAGTTTTCGCGTTGCATGCGAATAAAATGCAATGTTGATGAACGTATGCGTATTTATCGTACGATACTGCGTGCATGTACGTAATCCCAGCATAAAAATGCTCGGTCTCGGGCGCAGAATTTCCGACGATCGATCTCTCACACGTCCATTTTCTGCATTTGGGGCTAAGTGACGAAAATATTCAAATAAGACAACAAAGACACACAAGTTAATATAATATAATAGCAATAACCCCCTTCGCAGTCGGGTATACGCTCGATTTTGGTACAATTCGCTCCATATAGCACTCGCCTATCGGCTCGTGCTATATGTCGCGCATTGTACCAAAATCTCGTGTATACCCTCCTGCGGCGTGGGTTATTGCTTAATTAGATATATATCAGATCAATATTTGTTGCATGTATCTTCTAGTTTGGTGCTGGAATTTAGAGTTATGTCACCAATAACAAAAGTTTATTAAATATGCAAATGAGCAGATAATTGACATGGCAGTCATAGCATCATCATAATGTTCTGAGATTGTCATCTGTGAAAAGTTTCATGAAATTTTGTGCAGTATTTCTTGATATATGTCTACTCTGTCATTACCGTCTCCATAGGGAAATCATTGTACGGAAAAAATGATATTGCATGACTTCATTAATATGCAAGCCACACTAATCAAAATCTAATCAGTTCTTGCAAGTAGCATATGGTACCTGTTTACAAAATCTGACTTGAATCTGTTCAGGCGTTTTTGAGTTATCGTGTAAACTGACAGACAGACACACACACACACACGGACAGACAGACAGACATCGCTAGGACATTAGCCCATGTGTAAACACGTGAGCTAAAAATCGCCCGTACACGAGGATGACCGATCAAACAGCCTCGAATGAAATTTTGCTCAGCTACTGAGCTACTTTCTCTCGTGTATGGCAGGCATAAGAGACCTAATCAGCTGCCAATCTGTTATCTCTACCTGGAAGTCATTACTGTCGCCTGGTTTTCCCCTCACTTGGTTAGGGAACATCAGTCATGTCAACGCTCTGTTCGCTGACACAATCAGAATCTGCATCGGGCGGGAGCAAATGCCATTGTTGTGTATGGTTGTATATAAGTCTGCGGGCAAACTGCATCCATGCAATGACGAAACAACATGGTGGCTGCTTTAATGGCGAAAACTTATAAGTTGCTGGTTGGTGCCACATCTTAAGATGCGATTTTCATGCGCACAGAAAGCACAACTGGCAAAGAAATTGAATAATGACAGTACGACATTCATCATCGACGACGAACCGACCTAGAACACCGCCACCTGGAAAATCTATTGATCGAAGTACAACTTAATGAAAATAGTCGTCCTGTACTAATTGGTTTCTTTTACAGGCCACCAGATTCTACATCTTTATGGATTGACAATTTCGATATTGCTATTGATACAGTTATGTCAAGTGGTGACAAAATAGTTATCATGGGTGATTTCAATTATAATATTCTGAATGGCAATAACCAAAACTGGCTCTATTCCATGTCGAGCCATGGTTTAACTCAATGTGTCCAATCGCCCACAAGAATAACTGCAAGTACTGAAACACTTATAGACCACGCCTTTGCTTCACATCCAGAAAAAATCCAATGTTGTGAAGTATTGAATTATAATATAAGTGATCGCAAACTTGTATTTGTTAATTATAAGCATATGTCTCGCAAAGGAAATGGTACGCATCAATCAATTGTTTACAGATGCATGAAGACTTTTGATGTTACCAAATTCAGACATGATTTGAGTTTAGTCCCTTGGTCGTCTCTTGATTCATTTCATGAACCTGACGATATGCTGGCTGGTTGGATGGCACTTTTCCTTAAAATTGTTGAAGATCATGCTCCTGTCAAGAAAAAACGTGTCAAACATGCTAAACGTCCCGAATGGTGGACAGATGAAATCGATGCTACCGTCCGTTTGAGAGACAAATGTAACAAACAGGGTGATATTACTAAATTGAAGGGATTGAGAAATCAAATACGGTTTCTCCAACGGAAAGCCAAGAGATCTTATTATGTAAATTTACTCAATCAAAAGAGCACGACAAAAAAGTTATGGAGATCACTAAGAGAAATTATCCCTACATCTAAGTTACCCTCAATAGCCTGTTTAGATGAAGGCAATGGAAAGGTGTACACTAAGCCAAATGAGATCGCTGACAAATTAAACACATATTTTGTTAATCTTGTGACTGGACTTTTGAATCCTAACTCAGAGCCGACAAATGAACATTATTTTGACAAAATCAAACAGTTTGTGCAGGAGCGTCTTCCGAATAATGTTCATTTTTTCATACCTTTGTTAAGTATCGCAGATGTTGAACAATCGCTCGTAAATTTGAATATCAATAAGTCAATGGGGGCTGATGGGCTACATCCGAAGTTTCTCAAACATGCTGCTTGTGAAATTGCTCCCTCTTTAACCAAAATCTTCAACGCTTGTATTCAAAGAGGCTCTTTTCCTTGTATTTGGAAAATTGCAAAAATTATCCCCATCTTCAAATCGGGTTCCAGACAATGTGCTGAAAACTATAGACCTATATCTGTCCTTCCAGTTTTATCTAAAATTTTGGAAAGACATATCCATACTCACTTTTATAAATTCCTGACAGATTATGAACTGCTGTTTCCCGGACAGTCCGGTTTTCGCCATGGGCATTCATGTCAGAGCTCTTTACTCAAATTGCTTGATCAATGGCGTTCAGCCATTGATAATGGCAAATTAGTTGGTTCAGTATTTATCGATGTACGGAAGACCTTCGACCTAGTAGATCATGGTGTTCTTCTGCGCAAATTAAACTACTATCGCTGTTCTGAGGAAACCATGTCTTTCTTTACATCGTATCTCTATAGCCGAAAACAAACCGTAAATGTCCATGGAACGACCAGCAGTTCCCAGTCTGTTCTATGCGGGGTACCACAGGGTTCCATATTAGGGCCCTTGTTCTTTCTTATCTTTATTAATGACTTGCCGTTATATTTGCAGAACAATATTGACATGTATGCAGATGACTCGACCTTGCACACGTCAAGGGAAACAATCATCGAGCTTGAGTCTGCTTTAACAGCCGACCTTGCTCATTTGTCATCTTGGTGTAATTCAAACAGGATGCTAGTAAACTCAGCAAAAACAAAAAATATGTTGATTACTTCTCATCAGAAACAATCACGTTTACCCAAATCTCACCTGGATTTATCTTTAAATAATGAACCATTGTCAAATATTAGCGACGAAAAACTCCTTGGAGTAGTTCTGAATTGTAATCTTTCTTGGAGCGCTCATGTGAATTCCTTGCGTGGTAATCTATCTAGTCAATTAGCTTTGTTACGACGTATACGACATTTCTTGCCCTTACGGGCACGGAGATTGTTCTATACATGTTATATTGAATCAACCTTCGACTACTGTTCGGTTGTTTGGGGAAATTGTGATCAATCCTACTATAACAAACTTTTCAGTTGCAAAAGCAAGCTATTCGTTTAGTTTGTGGGGCTAAATGGGACCAACCAACTGGTCCATTGTTTCATACTTTGGGCCTACTTTCACTTGGTAGTCGCTTGATTTATTAAAAAGGAGTCCAGATGTTCCAAATTGTCAATGGCTTGTGTCCAAATTATTTGAGTAATCTTTTCCAGCCTGCTAACGTTCATTCATCCAGGTCTCTGCGCTCAACTTCAACAAACAATTTGTACTTGCCAAAAATTAGAACGGAATTAAATAATGAGAAAAAGCCTTTCATATTCTGGTGCTGTCCTTTGGAATGAACTCCCCTCGTCTTTGAAAAACAGCCCAAATCTGAGATCTTTCAAGTTGCAATTGTATAAATTTCTCATGGATCGGGTGTGATATGTTCTTGCCTTATGTTTTATTGTATTGTTAGTTGTCTCTTTGTCTTAATTGCTGTTATTTTCTTGACCTGATGTTTTACTGGTTTGTTGCTTGTATTAGTACTTGTATTTTTTTTTCCTCTGTCATTCTGTAAATTTTTAATGTCGACCTTGTGGAAGATCGACCTTATTGGCCGAACATGTTATCGACAGTAAATAAAGTTAAATAATAATAATAATAATAATAATAATAATAATAAGTCGATAATATATAGATTATACTACAGCATAAAGGGGTCAGAAAATGCCTGAGCAGCATTCTTTATTACCCTTGCTGGACCATTCATAAGCCCCTGTACCACGACAGGAAGTCAGTACATTGTTGTCTATAGTTTTCTCAGCTACTATATGTTAAAAGCAGTCAGCTTTGCATCGACATAGATTTAGTTTAGAAGTTATTTATTTGCAACAGGATGTCTAACATCAACACCTGGCCAGTGCATAGGCCTAGGAGTCATACAAATGGTTAGAACAGCCACATTGACCATGTGCTGATCTAGCATTTGTGGAAAAAATATCGAGATCAGTAGAATTAGTGGATGTGTCATAATCCCAACCTGGCTAGTTTGTGCATTGGGAATTGTTTTAATGCACCATTTGCGTTTTGGAATGCATGTCCCCTTTCTTGAATTGCACCTTTGAACCAACAAGCACTCACTGATAGAAAAAAATACAAACTGTCATTTCCAAGATATGAAGGCAACACTGATATATAGGACTTGATTTGTTTTTATTATTTATAATACAACATAATTTACTTTCGGTTGGATGTGGTCTGTCAAACACCTCCCTCATATTATGACGGCTACAGTTTAGTTAAATTCTATGTTTCTTTTTTAACGGAAGATTACATCAACTCTGTACCCCTGAACAAGCGACATATTGTGGAATCTTTCGGACTAAAATTATTGTATTCATTATAAATTTCAGCCGCGTTGCAAATCTTTAGGGATACTCCTGTGACCAATGAGAACGCCGATCAAGTAATCGCTGATGCGCAGGAATGGCTGTCAACCGGAGAAGCAATGGAGGTAAGGAATTCTACTTCTAGAGTGATATTACCGTCATTATAACAAGTATAACAAACAAATCTAGCAAATATGGTCTTTTGTGATGAACTTCGCCATGAAAATAGTTATCTTTTTCTGAATTTACCAGCACTATTTGTGAATGATTGCGTGATAATTGTCTGTGAAGAAAATGTAAAAAGAAATTCAATAATTTTGTTCTTAAAAAGATTAAACTAAACATTAACAAGACAAATGTTTAACAATCGCAGGAACTAGACGATAAGAATTTATGAAGGACCCATTCTGAATGGGAAAGAAATTGTTTCTCTAATCAGTTCTAATCACACTAACGCTTCTTAGAGTTCATATTGACGAACACGTGACCAAACATACCTGTCAATGGTCACATATTGCCATTATTTCTCCCTACAGAGAAGAATGAGTTTGGTTTCATCGTCTTTGTACATTCTTCATAACCTTGTAAAATCGAAAGCAAACCAGAAGTACTTCGATAATCGAGAGACCAAACGAGTTTTGCATTTCTACAAAGGCTCGGACAACCTTGAGCGAAGCTTCCCAGCATGCCTGACTCTGGGCTATGTCATCGATAGAGAGAAAGAAGTTGACTTGATAATTGATGAAAAGGGTACGTCATTATCGGGGTTTCATACTAGCAACACAGAGGCTCTGCCATTAGCTTGAAACTGATGAGTTTTGTTTTTTATCATTAAACTTGGAGTAGAACTTCTGAGTATTGGTGTCAGAATTTATATTTTACTGCCATGAGTCTAATTCGAATACGATAAATCCTAGCAATTTTACATCCTGAGAAAAGTCATCAGAGTTTCACTTTTTACCAAATTCTACGCCATCACGAATAATAGTTAATTTTGAGTTAACATTGGTATGACAATGACAAGAGCCATTAGCATATCATTAACAAAAATAAAAGTGCTTTGATAAACAAACTCAACTAGTAATCAGAAAATGCTGTGATTGAGAACCAGTCATCGTAGTTTCTGTCCTGCTTATTCTTCACACTTTTCTATTGATTGTTTACAGATGTAATAATCCAACATATCGCTATATGGCTGCAGAAATACCTTCGACAGGGACCACAGTATATTACCATCGTAGAGCTTGTTGAAGGATTGGAAAATTTGTCAATTCACCCAAAAAACAAGGAAAATGTTAGCTTTATTTTTATAGGTTTTTCTTATCCGCGGTGTTCAATTCCATAGCAAACTGTTACAGAGGTCATTCACTCTGACATCAAGTTTGCTATTGCAATGTAAAATGTACGCTTTTTACCTTTCGCCCACTACATTTGTTACCTTTTAGTAACCAATAAATCAAGAGCTCATAAACAAAACCATAAAATGTTAATCATATTGACGTAGCTTTGTGAGAGGGCTTGACCATCCATGATATCGACACATACTTGGGATGACATAATGAGATTTACATTTAAATTGTATGCAAATGGCCATGTATATAAGAGGTATGTTGGTGAATACCGGGCAATTCGAAGCAGGGACAACACCTGGGTGTATGCCAGTGTAACATCCATGTTTAAGAAATAAATTGTGTTCAGAATTTGAGTCACTACTCTGTTTCGGTATCCCGACGACCAGCTGTTCTCTGATGGGAGACAGTGAACTGTAATATATGATGGAGAATTTGGTATAGAAAACAAGCTCTTAGTTTGAAAAGTTATCACAGAGCGGAAGAAAGCGTGGCACGATGGATGTAACCTAGAACGAAGGTAGAAATGTGACTTAATGGCAGCAAAATGTAACGGCCAAGTTGGCAGTAGTACATGACTTACCACTACACATATTTTACACACTAAATTTATCGGCCTTACACCAAAATGTAAAAAAGAGTCAATAATAATCGGATATTTTCATAATTTACTTGTTTGAACAGTGCGAAATTAAACATGACTTTGCAACGACTAGTTTAGTTGTCAGGTTGGCGTGCTAAACATTGCAATACGGGCACGTCTTAGCATGCTACCCGTTTCAATCTGTTTCAGATAATGGTCAGAGTTGTACCAGTTTTGTTTGAGCTTTTAGAGAAGTATGGAAAGTCAGAAAATGACACCATCCGGCGTTATCTTGCCAAGTTGGATCTGTACAGCTTCGAAGACGAAACAGCTACAGAGGGAAACGGAGACACAAAGGATTTTGTAAAAAACTCTGAAACTAGTAGTAAGTTGTGTTTAGTTTAGTTTACCCGACCAAACCACCAGGCGTTTCTCCCTGTACTTATTTAATTATTCTACGGTGACATTGTATATTTCGAGTTATTTATGTCTGCAACCTCATTGTAATTTGTTTATGCTCTGATTTTCTCAATTAATACGTACACTGAAGTGTCTCCTTGATTTATTTAATAATTACCACTTCTCTGCCCATCTGCCTTGTCAGGGTTTCATTGTAGACTAATTTGTTCACGTAATAACCTTCTTTGATGTTGTACGATATTTATGTATGCAATACCTCCGTCTGGCATTCTGCTTGGACATGCATTAATAATAATTACTATATTAATGAAAAAATGAATACATGGTAGCAACTTGTAATCTTTATGATAAGAACTTACTGGATTCTGTTTTAGCGCGAGAAGACCAGAAGGTGATTGAAACCTGTGCCTTTGTCGAGACCCTGGTGCGTAGTCTCCCTGAAATGGAGGCTGAAGAAGTCAAGGACGTGCTCGATGCAATAAATTCAGCTGTAAGAAAAACGGCTCCGGAAAAGAGGATGATAATAGCGGAACGTATAGCTGGCGTTGAAGGTGGTTTAGGTTGGTACCTTCAGCGATACATCGTATGGTGTCCAATCCATGCCAAAACTACTACTTTGATTTTTCAACTTGGCACGCAACTCCGTTTTCTATTCCATTACTCCACATTTTTCTACAGAAAACCTGTGAAACAAAGGAAAATAATTGCATCACCGAGAAGGAAAGATATCTTGTCATTTTTCTATCTCTAAAATAAGTCACTGTATCAAATATATATTGTGACATATTTGTGCATGTTGCTTTCTCACACTGAATTCTCATAGAGAAAACAGAAAAGATCAGGAATTTGTCATCCTTTTCATATGAAATGCAGATTTCATAATGGTACACTTTCACTTAGCAAACATCAAGATATCTCTGATTTATTAAAGTATGGCACCCGAAGGGCGCGCCGAAAAATATGAAACATCCACATATCTCTTATATATATATATGTCTTGTATATTAAAGTCATGCACCTGAAGGGCATGCTGAAAAATGTCTGATATATTGAAGTAATGAGCTTGAAGAGCACGCTCAAAAATATTGGACATACAGATATCTCTGATGTATGTATGCTTGATATGTTAAAGTTGGGCGTGCTGAAAAATATGACTGATTATTAAAGTTACGCGCCCGAAGGGCGCGCCGAAAAATACAACTCAATGATGAAATTTGTGGCTGACACTAGCATTTTAGGCAATGATGAGCCTGTGTCAAAATTCAAAAACACACTGACCCCCCCCCATTGGGCATTTCAAAAACATGGTGACCCCCCCCTATCACCAAAGTCAAAAACAGGGTGACCCCCCCCCATGAATCCACCGCCCCCCCCCCAGGCTGAAGAAACTGACCAGTCCCTTATCTCTGAATGGTTTGTCCGAACGGCCAAAAGTCAATACCCGCATAGGTATGAAACATATATTCGCAAGTTTGTATATAGTTGGCTCTGTCCAAAATGACAGATCTAGAGGCCACTTCTTATCGAAAAAGTACAAAGGAGAAACAGAATATCAACAGAATAATAAATCAAGAACTTTCCTTAAAATTATTTTTCAGAGTCTCTGTTGAACCTAGCGCTTGGTTTCTATGGTAAAGGTGATGAAGATCTCTACCTTGACGACCTGAGGTGGAAAAGTTTAAACTCAGTGAACGCGGTCTTCTTGAACTGTGCAGATGCCAGCATTCAGTTTGCTTCTGCCGCAGGGGATGCTGGATGTGTCAACTTTCTACTTAATATATGCCGACAACATCGCGGTAATCTAAAAGACCAGGTGAGTGTAATCACAAGCATATTCGGGAAGTCCAACCAAATTGCTCGCTAGTACTAAATTATTGAATTAAACACTGACTCGTTACTTGATACGTAACCGACTCGACTCGTCAGGCTCGCCCCACCTATGTATACACTCTGACCTGAACGCTGTCATTGCAGTGTCATGGCGCTTGCTGTCAGCATCATATTTCATTGAACATAACCGAACCTAGGCGGTAAATGTCAGTCCTGACAAGAGTGTGTTACAATCTCGTTCTGATTATAGTTGCTCGCTCTCGGTAATCTGATTAATGAGTACTCCGGAAGTCCACCGATCAGTTCGGAGCCTGTGTTGGACAAAGGTCAACAGAATACATCCTCAGAACAAGTGGCGGAGCAAGATGAAACCAAAGACGCTACAGAAACCACCACACAAGGCGTGAGTTAAGAGATGTAAATTTTGTATTTCACCGCCTGGCTTTCTTTGTTTTGTTAGTCGGCCTGGGGTTAGAAGTTTTGCAGTTTATTTGTGAAAAGAAAGACTTAGTCGTATTGCTTGTCAAAGATAAAAATCGAAAATTACATCAGAAAATTATTGGGCACAAACACGCATTTTCAGTAGGATGGAAGACACTATGATATATTTCGAACAGATGAACTGTCATAGAAGGATTAGGCCAAAAAAAAAAAAAAAGAAATGTTTCTGGTCAGGCCTTTCTTAAAACAATGGTGCGGCAACGCGGTTTTTTTTTTCTTTTCTTTTTTCTCCTCAAGGGAGGGAGGAGGGTCAGTTAAAGCGCCAAAGCGTAGTGGCTAATTTGCATAATCATTTGCATATCATTAATTTATATTTGCATATGGATGTAAGCTTGCACATGCATCCACACATACATGTACACTCACAACAAAATGCAATGGTAACACACAAGTGTGCAATTTGAACATCATGGAAACTCTTTATTACACTTAAATAAATCATCACAGTATTGTAATTACAATTGCAATTTAAACAGAAGATTCAGATTTAAACTTTGAGAGCAAGAAAAGGTTCGTCTGATTGGAGTTTCATTAATACATATATTGCTAATAAATTGTCAAAACTTACCAACAAAGAGGAAAATTCACAAGTTTAAACTTTACACAATTCAAATGTTTTATATCATTTTTGAACGACAAACACCGCGAATAATTTTTCATCACGGGGATAGATTTCAACCAGCGCCCCCCCCCCCCCCTAACTTCTACTGCCACTGGACATCGTCGTTCGATTCTTGATTTTAAAAATACCACCAAGATGATCACAAGACATGAACTAAGTACGACTAGAATCCCTCGAAAATCAGGTGTAAAATCTTTCAGAGGACGTGTCAGAGTGGCACCGCACGCGACGCCAGTATCAATGTCAACACGTTATAAACCCGTCGACCAACATGGCCGCCGCCATATTGAAATTTATGCAATGTTAACTCGATCGCGATCGTGATCGTACTAGGTCAAAACTCATCGTTGTACAATCATAATCAACCTCACCAGTTAACTCTTGTTTCTTTTGCGATCCATTTCGTTGATCAAAGCATGGGAATGTGATCAAAGGCCCTGCTAGTGCTACACCGCCTACCTCTGTGAACACTTGTCCGCGATGTATACTAAGTATTAAAGGTCTTGTTGGTCGTAATAGTCGTTCTGGAATGAAAATTTTTGAACAACCCAGCCGATTCTTCTATTGTTTTAAAGTTCCTCTCAACACTGACGGACAACTTATCTAATGCATACCATACTTAACACCTTCCACCAGGTCGAAAGTTGCAGTGAGCGCTAATGTGTAGACAATGCAAGCATCAGCTGGTAGCTACGCAGAGCGTGTGAACTAAAGGATGGCGGGACTATTTGAAAGCGTAACGGGGAGAATCAAAGCGTACGGGGAGAGGCGAAAGCGTAGCGGGACCGCTATGGTCCGGGGAGAACACTGAGTTTTACAGTTTTATCAATATAGTAACATTTAAATTGTTCATGCAGTCACTGATCATGTGCCCCAAAGAATTTTCTCTTTCTCTTCAGCCGTTTTGGTTTGGTGTTATAGTAATCAGTATGTAGTTTGCCACAGCCGCCGGCCACAAACCAGGAAAAAAGGGTGACGCGCTGTTGTTCAAGTGACGCGCGCGCTGACCAGAAACATTTCTTCTTTTTTTTTTTTTGGCCTTACATAGATTTATAACCCTCATCCCAAATATGAATTTATAAATAGTTAAAGGTAGGGCGCCGTAAAGCCGAAATTGTGGAAGAAGTTCGTGTGTAACTTCCTTCTAAATATGTGCGTGCACATTTACTTTTGTGCCAAGCTACGAGGTATTATGTACAACTAGTTGCTCTATCCACTTTTGGTTCAAATCTGTATATATGTATCGTTCCGTACGATTGGTTGAGGTCTTGACCCAGAATTATACAATGTAAGACAATGGTTGTTCTATTACAGGACCATGCAATATGTTCAAAAGAAGCTTCAGAAGACCAGGACCCCAATATACGTTTTCTAGCCGTCGGCAAACAGGCGGGCGTGAAGAAAGGCGGTCGTGTGGCGTACAGAATTGACCCATTAGCCCCCGACAAGGCGGTCTTTGTAACAAACAAACCGCTCATAAAGGGAAGACCTTTTGAAATCAAAATTGACAAGACAGACCTTGACATTAATGTAGGTTCGCTTGAATTCGGTAAGTGTGATACCGGACTATTGCCTCCATTCGGTATTGACGCATTTTTTTAGGACAGAGTGTCAGTAATTAATATTCAATAGCTTTCTGTGCCAAAAGAACACGTACATTTCAAAGCACTAAAGAAACAGCAATACCTTCGCCTGAGCGAGATATTTGGATACATCTCAGACGGTTGGTTAATTTCTAAACATGGTTCGTACATACGGAAGCGCATTGATGCCGTCTTTGAAAATAAAAAAATATGTAAATCTCTGAATTACGAGACTTGAATTTATACTCCTGGTAACGACCGTTCGTTCTCGTGATTTTCGTAACACATTTTTCTATTCCCGTAAAAAACGCCGCAATGAACCATCGTCACAAAGCTTTTCACCTAACTCTCACACTTTAACTTGAGGCAAAACCTAATATATTTGGGAAAGGGCTAAATGCGCTTTATCTGCTCGCCTAAATTATTTAAAATTTGATAATTACCTTTCATTATATTTTCTAATTGAATACCTAAATTAGAAAATGGACTGGCCGCAAAGTGCCACGGATTCATATGGATTAATCTTAATTTTGTTGAAGTGTATTTTAAAATACAGTACATCCTCAGATGAATGAATGACCCTTTGGCTATTACAAGCATGGCAACAATCATAGATATAGTAATCTAGCAGATCAACGTTGACTGTCCGTCTGGTGATTATAATGAACAATTAATGCCTTACATATGATATTCTGAGCAGTCTCAGTGCACCAGTGTGTGCTTCTCCGACACCCCCTCAAAATGTTATTAACAGGTTATTGTCAGACGGGTTTCCAAAAAAAACCAAAGCTGTTTTTGTTACTCTCAAAGTGGACAGTAATACTTGTGTTTGCCCATCAGGCAAATAAAAAACTGAATGTTGTGTGAAGTTGCATTGCTTCTTACGTAACCGCTTATAGTAAAAGAAGAACACAAGAAGTCAAATTACCTAACATCCTTTCATGAACTTGTAATGAGCAAAGATAAATGGAAAATAAAAGCAAGATGATCATAATTTCAATTGGACGTGACTATTTAAAGTAGTTTTATAAGAAAACTTGGCAGTGTGAATTATTTCATAAACCGTTAAATCTTTGAAAATTACGAGATGAACTCTATGCAAAAATTATGACATTTTAAAATCCACACAATGTTGTTATTTAGACATTTGCAATTACTTGAAGAGACATTCATGGTCAATTGCAAGATCATTTACTTGCAATAACAAAGACAAATTGTCTATCCTGTTGATTTGCAATTCCATTGTTTTCTAAATCTCGTAACTACGAAAATTTAATCCTCGTAATCAGAGATTTCTTGATTGCCGTAATTACGCCTCTTCCATTCTCGAAATTGAAACGCGCTCAACTTGATGGTGGACGTAAATAGTCTCGATACGTCATGTTTCCACCTTGGTCTAAATTATAACAAAACTTTGCTCAATCTGGTGGCATGACGTGATTACTTACATGATAATGCTGCAATTTTAAGTGACCTAGTGACCTAAGTGAAGGGAAAGGTTCACCGATATTGCCATAGTGACTGAGTTTATCAAGTAATGCGAAACCTGTTTATTGTCCTGTAGGTAAATGATAAGTAAATATTTTTTGCAATTGTCACTATCACCTGTAAACTGAAAGATCCGTCTCTCGAGGGAGTTCTCTACGCTCCCCCCTCCCAGCGTAGAGAGCGCCCTCGAGCGACGGATCTTTCAGTCTATATCACCTGGTGTGAAAAAGTATGTTGTGTCCACAATAACAAAGCGTCATATTGCATATTGAAACATTGTAGGAAAAACGGTCAAAACCTTATTGCAAATAACGTTGAAATTATGAAATTATCACTTGAACTGGCCCATATCACCACCTGTGTGACGTGCATCAGCACAGGTAAGAATTCCATATTACCCCTGTTGTACGTCATCAACCGGAACTTTTTTCCTGCAATGGTACCGTTCGTACATGCACGTCGCGACACAGACCGATTTCTCGTGATCGATACCGTGCTCTCATGGCATTTTGACTAAAAGGTGACCCGATAAATCTAGATATGGAAACATTGAAGGCATGTAAAACGAAATTTCGAGTCGCTAAAAACTATAGCTATTACCGAGAATCGAATGGGGATATATCGATACCATTTCAATGGCCCAGTAACGAACATCGCGGCTCCAGTCGAGTCGTAAGGCTCAATGTGGACGTCGTTGTACACCTGGCGATCCCGGTTGGCGATAAACCAGAAATCTACACCTCAAAGTAAGGTCAACTGAATAAATGAGTACAGAGTACAGTATAATCTTCGGAAAAACGGCATGGGGGCAGAAGAATAAAGTCATTCTACTGACAACGATAAATGTCCTTTGTCACACAAAAAGTTCAGTAAATTCCCGCTTGAAATGAAACCTGCAGCGTAAGCATTGGAATCCGATGTGTTTTGAATGTTGACTTAGACAACACTCACAACAGAACAGAGTTTCCGTCAAGTAACAAAATTAGGATGTACTAGTATCTACGGGCGAGATATTTGTCACTGCAAACATCGAAGTCCGGTAGACGAAAACATTCACGAAAGAGATCGGGATTAACGAGTGCACCGGCGGAGACCGGTGACGGCGGCGTTCAAGTTGTGGCTACAAACATGCAATGTGGTACTATGTGTGTCATCGAACCGAATCTTTCGCACTCGCCAACGTTGTAAACTTGTGTGATATTTTCAAAAGCCACCGCATCTTTCAGAATGAGAATTACTGTTTCGATCGTGTCGTTCCTTTTACTTCATAAATATATTTGAAAATATTCTAAGGGGCCATCGATAATAAAAGCTGACGCACAAGAAACGTAATTCCTTGGTTTTACTTTAAATGCCCTCCCTCCCCCGTCAAAACGAAAGTTCTTATGCGAAATCAATTTCGTATTATGATGCCTTTTCTGACGAACCCACACGCACCTCTCCGATCCGCACGCCCATGAAAAAATGCCGGAAATGCACATTGATTAATAAACCTCCACTTTACGCGTTTCACTTTTTAAGACACAGAACATTGTTTCACGTACATGTTTCATTTCGAAAAAGCATACAAGTTTTTAATTCACTTTTATGTCTTTTCGTTGTCTTTTCTGTTTCCGTATTTTGTGGCCATTCTGTACTCGATGAACGCGAAGGTGGTATTGCATTCTCGCTGCAATGTCACACTTCGAAAACAATAGAAGAAAATCCTTATGCGATTTTGATGCACACAAAACGAAATGAGCTCTCA
>LD345063.1:45875-65657 GCA_001465055.1 Ptychodera flava
CCCCCCGCCCAACGAAGGAATTACGTTTGTCAGCTTTTATTATCGACAGCCCCTAAATAACTCTGAAAACTATGGCTATCATCGCTAGCGCGGCGAAAGGTATGTCCACCGATGGCCGACTTGGCTTGGCTCGAGACAAGGATTGACACGTTCACGTGACCGAATCCGTATGTCTGATTGGTGGAGATACCATTCGATGTTTCAAAATTTCAACTTGATGGAATTAATGAATGAAAGTATCTCCTGGGTGACTGGCCGCTTTACTCATTAAATGAAAGTAATGAAACACAAATCGCGACGAAATTCATGCAATTTGATCCATCTACGTCAAAAGAAAAACAAGAAGGCTGTTCATCTGATATATATATAACTCGTTTATGTCAATGATGGCACCAATATGTTTCCCTAATATAAATATGTATATGGTTATTTGTATTCTTATAATTATCAATTTGCGTATGTGCATTCACTGTAACTCACTAACTTTCGTATTCGACAGCTTATATATATATCGTTATCTTTTACATTGATCTAGGGGTTACAATCCACAAAGAATTTCCTAAGGACGTTGTTTATCACGGTCAAGGCTATGGGAAGGGCACTGGATTTTGGTTCTTAAGGCAAGAGTGACGTTCCTTTCAGCTGTTATATTGCTAGTAAATAAGGTTAAGGAATAAAGAAAATAACAATTCTTAGTCCTATATCAGTTTGGATTAGAATAATGTGTTTTCTCCAGCTGCTCAACTTTCGTATGATGAAAAAAGCACATCTTTCCTGAAATTATTGCGGTCGATTAAATGAAGTAAAGTGCGGTAACATGATTGATTGACAGTTTGCGGTATGGACGAGTAGTTGCATGTGTTCGTGCATACCACGTCTGTCCGTCTGTCTGTCTGTCTGTCTGTCTATCCGTATGTATGTATGTATGTATGTATGTATGTATGTATGTATGTATGTATGTATGTATATGTGTGTTTGTATTGTGTAGCTACCATAGTTACATCCATGTTGATTTACATCATTTTACAGGAATTCCTCCTTTATTAAAGATTTCAAGCCCTATGGAGGTAATTACAACCTTAATTTGACATTCGTATCTGAGGGCGATCGTATCGCAATCGCCCGACTTCCAAACAGAACTCTTCACTTTTACTATAACGGAAAGGATCAAGGCATGGCCTTCAGGAACATCCCGGAAGGTACGTGTTAAATCAATTGAATGGTTATGACCATGTAAAATACGAAATCCTGATGGACTGCGAATGTGTTCTTTGGACATTTCTTAACTGTTGGGTAAAAGATTTTAAAATACATGTTCAACACTTCTACAGATGTTTACCCTCTGGTCGCCGTTTCTGGTGAATGTCTGCAGGTCTCAATCGTCGACAAACTGTCAAAAATTGATGTGCCGAATGAATTGTCGGAACCACCATACTTAGAAACTGCAGGTAAATAAGTATTCTTTGATTAAACGTCTGAACACTGGCCTTAAGGTAGTATGCGCCTCGAAAAAGAAGACAAACTTTGCTCTAACTTTCCATATTGAAACTTTTAATTTTCAATCATTCTCTAACGAAATCAAGTATAAAAATCAGGGGTCACCCTGTAAAGATTGATACTAAAGAAACAAATTACCTAATATTTACGGATAAGCTTATTTGAAATGCTAAATGACCGACCTACCTGTGTTAACTCGGTGGAAAAGTTAAATTTTAGATTTTCGAAAATTAAAATTGTAAAAATATTTCTCACTCTAAGGGCTTTAAATGAGCCCCCACAAGTGGTAGATCAGAAAAGGAAAGTATATTTTTTAGTCAGAATATTTGTCCTCGAGGCGCGTTCTACCTTGAAAAGAATAAAAATACTCTGACTAGCACCAGACAAAATACATGCAGTTAAACATTTGACAAAATATACGCAGTCACACCTATGGCCAAGAAAAATAAATTTAGTTCCTCATCCTGGACATATTGCAAAAAATGATATGGTGACGCGTTTTATTCTTCAACCAACAGGAACGCGCAAAACACATGAAAACAACAAAGGAATGCTGTTTGACTTTTAGTGCAGCAATGCACAGATATGACAGCTTAATATAACAGTGACATATGTGTAAAGTTCTGAATGGAATGTTAGTGTCGGTTATTTTGTTTACCGTTCTGTTTTATTAAGCACTATCGTCGCGTCTTTTTGTGTTTTTTTTTCATTTTATTTCCTTATGAGCAGAAAAAAGGTGGACGCTGCGGGTCTGAATCGATGTGCGCGAGGATGAGAAACAAACTTTTCATTTTTTATTTTTGCCTAACTGTACATACCGTGTAAGCATTTACCTATCCACATTGAAGACAGAAATACTTAGGTAAGGTTGAAAAATCCTCACGCAGGAATAGTCCGATAGTTTAAAAACACGAAAAAAACTAAAAAATTAAAAACATCGAAAACATTAAAGGAAGGAAAGGATCTTCATAATTGGTTTCTGCAGATGACCTCTAGTACATTAAACCCTTGGCTACCATAGACCGTGTAATCGTATTATACAACGCTAATTGATTATAACATTGGTATAAAAAAGGGCGTGATTAGTATGTGATTAATTCCTTTTTTCACATTTTTGGCTCAAATTGGTATATGTATATACACCAAAGAGAGCTTATGTTTTAAGTATAATCAGTCTCATTTGCATGTCTGTCTGTCTGTCTGTCTGTCTGTCTGTCTGTCTGTCTGTATGTGTGTGAATATGTAGTATGTCCGTCCAGATCAAACACTACTTAACCGCAGCATCTACCATTTTAGTATTTACAAGTTCACCAAGGGGTGGAGATGTGAATTTATTCAAATGACATGCCATGTAAAAAATATGCAATTGAGGGGAGGGGGGGGAATCGGCAAATTGCTGAAACTCTCTAACCGTAGGTAAGATTATATTGGTTTGAAACTTGGTATGTAGCTTCCTTTAGGTATTCTAAATGAGGTGTGTACAAATTGGGGGGGGGGGGGTGAAATTTGCATGTTTGTATTGTTGGGGTAATTTTAATTTTTTAATCAAAAAAGGCTTCTCAGAAACTGCTTGTCCGATTTCTTTTCAAAATTGGTATCATTTAAACATTGAAAAATTATGGAATATACTTTTTTGAGACCAAACCTGCTAAAATCACTTTCAGCTTTGCTTTCTGATTGTTTTTTACTGCATTTCAACACCAAATACAGTTAACCATATCAAATGCTTATTCAATCACCACATTACGTACTCTAATTTTCCGCTAAGGTATAAAATCGCCAAAATAAGATATTATATTTATTAATTTTGTTCATGTCAACACAATCTGAATACGTTACGGTACCGACACTCATTGAAACCTTCACGCTAAATTTCAACGAGCATCTGAAATGGTTGTAAACATATTTTTTACCAAGAACAACAAAGAAAAATAAAAAAATGTTACAATTGTTCATCTCATTTTGACATGGCAATATATGTAAAATACCATTTGTAGGTATTTAAAAACTAAATTTGAGGTTCAAAGACAAGACATTGACCTTTTTAAACTACAAATTCTCTAGTGTTTAATGAGCTAAGAAAATTATATATTTTCGGAAAGCCTAGATATAGGGAAACATTTCGGTTACCATAGTGTCACAGTTATTTACATAACTATCATGTGACACGTAATTTGCATAACCTTTCAAAAATCGGTTTTCCCTATGCTTTGTTTCAATGCTTTAAGATATGTGGCTGAAATTTTTGTGAATGCAAGCTGTCCTAAGGATCTTTCGAAGTTTGTTTCAGAATTTATTTAAACCTTCTTAAAAAAATTTTATGCCAGAAAAACTTCCAGAGCGGTGAATTTAACCGTAGTTGATTTCTTTAAAATTGTGCTCCAAAAAAAGTAAGAAAGATATAAAAAAATCTGAGACACACTTTGGAAGAGCGTTGTGACAGCCTGCATTCCGACAAATTTGAGTCAGATATTTTGAAGTATTAAGACAAAAACCGATTTTTGAAAGGTTATGCAAATTACCTGCCACGTGATAGTTATGTTATCAATGGTGACACGGAGGTTACCAGAATGTTCACTTTATCTAGGCTTTCAGAAAAGGTATACTTAACGGGTGTCCTGAGCTTATTTATCATTAGAAAGTTGTTAGATTAGAAAGGCGAAAATTCTTGTCTTGGAACCTTAAAATCAATACCAAAGACTATTTCTGTATTTTTTTCGTCAAAACTTAGGAAATAATTTTACAAAAATACAAAATCGAAGATATTTCTCTGAAAATTTAAAATACGACCTAACAGCCGATAGAGCTCTTTTTGTGTTATCTAGAAAATAACTTTTTGTGAAACGTGACGTTGGAGAACATCTTTAATAGCCCACTTCAGGCTGGCCTGACCAAAATGGCAAAAGACAGCTGCAAACATACGTATTTGAAGATTTCATCATAATTTGAACATATTAAATCAAGGTCGTCCGTAGGAATATGTCTACTAAATATCAAAGATATCAGACGAGTGGTTTTTGAGTAAGAAATTTTTGACCAAAAGTGAGATCATGTATTTTCGACCGTTTTTCGGTGAGCCATTGATGGTTCCTGCTCGACTTTGAACTTTTGACCTCCAACGTATTCAGTGCGTTGTACGCGCTAGCGGGCAAACATCGCAGAAACCGTCGACGTCTCACGGGAAAATGGTCGAAAATACGTGGTCTTATCGTCAAGGTAGTTAGCAGGCGTACAGAATGAGTCTTAGGCAGTCAATGATAAAGATGATATAAGTTTATTTATTTAAAGGCTAATTATTTCATTTCGTGAGCTAAATCATCGACACCGGTCGGTGCCGTGGTAAACTGCCAAAAAAACCCATGCGTTGGCTCGCAGCGGAACTGTGACGGTGACCATTGACTGGAGTGCGTCGATATACGCCACAAGTACCGCTGCGATATCACAGCTAGCAAAAATGCTACCTCATCAATCATCCAGACTCCCACCAGGATATCAAATGGTCCACCATTGTAGCTCAGTTGAAGATGTCAAGTTAGGTCAAGATATGAAAGGAATAGTCCTGTTCACCACAGTGAAAATTCTTAAGTTGATTTCAATGTTATCATCCATGTGTAATTGATTTTGTAAGTTGTTCAAAAAATGGATGCACCGGCTGTACTGGAAAAAAAGAATGTTTACTTTTCCTGGGAGGGTTTCTGACTGCCTTCTCGGTTGATTGTCTTAAAAATTATCACATATAGGGGTATCAAAAAAAGTGTAGCTTTTGAATGAAAACAACAGCTTTGACACCGTGCAGGATAGCTTGGGTAGGGAAACGATAGCTGCTGGAATGGAATCCGTAAGAATTGTCATGTAAAACGATAGCTTTGGACATATTTTGATGATGAGGGCATAAAACAAGATGGCTGACAGAAAAAGCAGTCCTAGCGGCGATAATTTTTTTTCCCATTTTCGACAAAAAATCACCAAGTTTTGTTGTGTAAAATGCAGCATTCTGTGAAGTTCAGGTTCGATTACATTTCTGTAAAGTTTCTGCCCCCATTTTACAAAATTCGCAGAGAAATCTCCGTTTCCGTTTTCGAACTGAACAGGCTATTAGGACGTCCTATTCTAATACATGTACATGGATTGTGTATGTGATAGTGTATGAAAAAAGTGCTCGTGCATACATGGAAGGGAGAGAAGATAACTATTCATCTTTTCCGAAGCTAACTTTGAAATCTTGGTAAGTCTTAACTTAACGACAGATATTGCCAACACTAACGACTACGTCTTTACACTATCATATGCATTCTAATCCCTGTAATGTAGAATAGGACGCCCTGATAGCCTGTTCAGTTCGAAAACGGGAACGGTGATTTCTCTGCAAGTTTTGTAAAATGGGGGCAGAAACTTTACAGAAGTGTAATCGAACCTGAACCTCACTGAACACGCCATCTTACACAACAGAATTGGTGATTGTGTTGAGAAAATGGGTAAAATACTTACTGCCGCATCCACTGCTATTGCTGTCAGCCATCTTGTTTTACGCCATTAACATCAAAAATATGTTCAAAGCTAACTTTTTGAAACTTACGGAATCAATTTCAGCAACTATCGTTTCCCTACCGAAGCTATCATGCACGGTGTCAAAGCTGTTGTTTTCATTCAAAAGCTATACTTTCTTAGGTACCCCTGAAATAAGTAGAAAAAAGACAAGAAACTAATCAAATTGATGTAACATTTTCACCCTGAGTGCCTGTATATATCACTATTTCATCATTACATCCAGCTGTTTGTTATATTATTATCACTCTCCATGGGCCAAGTCACTTTAGGGGCAAATGTCATCCCTGCCAGTCTGTGTATGTCAGTCTATCTGTATGCCCATCCTACCGCCAGTCTTTCTGTTGACCAAGTTTGTGGACCTCATATCTGAGTAATTTCCACATTAAATGCGGCCAGCTTTGAAACTTGGAATGAGTACATGGTTATCTATAATAGAATCGAATCTTATAGATGTTTATAAAAGAATGAGAAAAAAAATATAATTTTTCATAATCTGCAATACTTCTTTTGATAAGAGTGTTATTACTTTGTTATTTGGTGTTGATGTGCTGAGGGACAATGTATGCAATATTTTGGTAGTAAAGCACAAAATTGGTATATATGAAATACGGCTAGTTTTCAATCGGGTTCGAACCCACAACATACGGCATCAGTCGCCTAGCGGAGAGGCCATAGAGGGAACCGCTCGGCTAAATCACCTCTCCCAAAAAAAGTGGTTCAATAGCCGGCTAAGTTGTTACATTTTTCTGACTGAGACCGCTCCACACGTTGTAGAGTTCTTGAAGCACTCATGCACGCATGCTCACTATGAAATATATATTTAACCAGTGCAGCTGACATCGTGTTTTACAAAAAAAACATGGAAATATCCAAATGTTGTGTTTAAAAGAAGTTTTGGGATGCAAATCTAGTAATTTGAGCCAGGTTTAGCCGGTTTTATGTTCAAAAATTTCCAAGTATGATATTCTTGATAGCCCTGCTCCAATTGCAAAAAATCGAGAATTGCTGCAAAATTTACGTATGTGTTTGTTGTATAGATACATGCTCAACTGTAAATGACTATTGGTTGAAATGAAGTCAACATTACTAAAAATGCTAATGAGCAACAAAAGTGAAAACTTGGTGAAAATCTGTATAAACATTTGTCAGATTATCTCGGCAAGGCAGCCAACATGCCATATTGTACAAAAAGTGTTGCATTGAAGTCGCTATGAGTGAATCGAAAAGACGTTGTGGTATACAGGTCTTGTGAACAACCAGCCTTTCATTTACAAGATACGGGATAACATAAGTATATTCCCAAAAAAGTGTCGTCTGTATAGGCAATCGACTTTGCTGCTTAATCCAGAAAGGTCAGGTTATTAATCACCAACTCTTAGATCGGCGGATGAAACTAAGACAATTTTGTATGAAAAAATGCTTGGAAATTTGGTTTCAAAGATTTTTTATATCTTCTTATTACCACATTGTATAATTACGGAATTTTTTGTCTGGAAGTCAAGTAATGGCTTCTATACAAATCCCTAGTTTGATGCTTTTAAATTTGGTTAGAATGGCTTTAAAATAAATATACATATCTAATGCCACAGGCTCCTTGTATATAAAGTTTGTGTTTGGAAATTTCCCCATGAAAATATGGTACTGCAATGCTTCTTTAACTGGGTGGCATATGGGACATACCATTATCATGTAGGTGTGGCAGCATCGATAAAAGTGAAAGCTCTAAATAATATCCATTATTACATGTTACATGTTACCTTAGTCTTCTATTGTGCAACCACAGGCGGCAGAGAGGCCAAATACTGTCTACATAAATTCTATGCAATACAATATTATAAGAGGACACCTTAATTTTCTTATGGTGGATTTAATACCTGCACGATATTTTTTTTGCGTTTGGGATTTTCCGGAAGGATCGATCGGACATCGTTTGGAGTTCGGAGTGGGGGGGGGGGGGGGCTTTGCACAAAGTTCATCTTTTACCGTGCATTTTTTTCTATTTTTACCATTTAATAACTGCACGAAATACGAAACGCATTTTATGATCGGGTCAACGTCTGGAGGCCTTTGCATAAAGTACAGTTTCCACATTTAATACATTTGCTTATATTTTTCCCTTTCAATGTCCGCATGAAATACATTTTATGTCGGCAATTACTTGAGCTATTGCATGCATTTTCTTGAGCATAAAAACGTTATTCCTTAACTTCTAATATATAGATTTATACTCTACGTGTGTAAGCAGAAATTGTCATAGCGGCTGTAGTGATATTGTTAAATGCAACATCATTTGCACGATGTTCAATTCATCCTCAGTCTTTATCAGGTCAAAGTGAATGGCTGAAATGGGGAAGAGAAACTGGTGTAATTTGTCGATGGGATTTGAACTCACAACCTATGGTACTTATGGCATGGCCGAGCCTCGAAAATATTTAATGAAGATACTGAAACACACTCTTAATATCAGCAAAGGATTTTTGATGTAACTCCGCAAAAGTGACTGATTTGGAACGTAGGTTGCTAGATGATGACCTCTGGCTCTATGTAGAGGTCCATGTAGGCTAAAGCTGATATGACGGAGTGGCCTCGCATATGGCAACACAAATTCCACAGATAATAATACCTATTTCATCGAATCAGATGAAATTGGTGCTCGTTTATATAGCTGGTGGATTGATGTACATAGAATTGTAATGATGAAATTTAATTAACGGCATGATTATCAACTACATAGTTACACAGGCTAAGACAATGTTTAGCAAGAATAGTAAACACAATTGGAACTATTTTGTGATTATAAGATGAACAGTAAAAGTCACAGAATATGCTTTCTACGAGAGGGTTTGCTCAAAAGTATTTAGTAATCATAAATTTTTCTAGTCAAAATATCAAAATTGCAATTATCAAATTAAATGTTAAAACAGTATAAAAAATTATAGTATTTAAAGCCATCTGCTTTTCAAAATTTGTAAATTTATCCCTTTTGACAATTTTCTAAGGATAATTCATCTGATAGATTTTGAAAATGTCAAGATTAAAGGTCAAAACTTGATGACTGCTGTATTGTTTCGAGGACCTGAACGCATTTGAAGATTTTGGGATCAGATCTGATTGGTTCCTTACCATTTCAAAGTGCCTCTCTAGGCTATTCCGGGCCCTATCAGTAGATCCCTGTTTACTTTCAAGGTCACATCTACTTAGTTACTTAGTACCTAAGTCATAGATAAGTGGTCTCTTAAAAGGTTCAGGGACACCTCAGGTTGGTCCCCGAAAGTTTCAAGGACTCATCTGGGTGGTCTTTGAAAGTTCCAAGGTCACATAGTCCTTGAAAGATTCAGGGACACCTCATGTTGGTCACTGAAAGTTTCAAGGACTCATCTGGGTGGTCCCTGAAAGTTTCAAGGACTCATCTGGGTGGTCTTTGGAAGTTTCAAGGGCACATCAGGATAGTCCTTGAAAGATTCAGGGGCACATCTGAGTGGTTCCTGAAAGTTTCAAGGACTCATCTGGGTGGTCCCTGAAAGTTTCAAGGACCCATCTGGGTGGTCCCTGAAAAATTCAAGGACCAATCTTTGTGGTCCCTGGACGTTTCAAGGTCACATCGGGATAGTCCTTGAAAGATTCAGGGGCACATCTGAGTGGTCCCTGAAAGTTTCAAGGACTCATCTGGGTGGTCCCTGCAAGTTTTAAGGTCACATCGGGATAGTCCTTGAAGGATTCAGGGGCACATCTGAATGGTCCCTGAAAGTTCCAAGGACTCTGCTGGGTGGTCCCTGAAAGTTTAAAGGTCACACAAGGATAGTCCTTGAAAGATTCAGGATCACATCAGGGTGGTCCCTGAATGTTTCAAGGACTCTTCTGGGTGGTCCCTGAAAGTTTCAAGGCTACAACGAGATAATCATTGAAAGATTCAGGGTCACGTCAGGGTGGTCCCTGAAAGTTTCAAGGACTCTTCTTGGTGGTTCCTGAAAGTTTCAAGGACTCATCTGGGCAGTCTCTGAAAGTTTAATGGTCACACTAGGATAGTCCTTGAAAGATTCAGGGGCATATCTGAGTGGTCGCTGAATGTTTCAAGGACTCATCTGGGTGGTCACTGAAAGTTTCAAGGACTCTGTTGGATGGTCCCTGAAAGTTTAAAGGTCACGCAAGGATAGTCCTTGAAAGATTCAGGGTCACATTAGGTGATCCCTGAATGTTTCAAGGACTCTTCTGGGTGGTCCCTGAAAGTTTCAAGGCTACATCGAGATAGTCCTTAAAAGATTCAGGGTCACGTCAGGGTGGTCCCGGAAAGTTTCAAGGACTCTTCTTGGTGGTCCCTGAAAGTTTCAAGGACTCATCTGGGCAGTGTCTGAAAGTTTAATGGTCACACCAGGATAGTCCTTGAAAGATTCAGGGTCACATCAGGGTGGTCCCTGAATGTTTAAAGGACTCTTCTGGGTGGCCCCTTAAAGTTTCAAGGACTCATCTTAGCAGTCTCTGAAAGTTTCATGGTTGCGTTAGAATGGTCTCTGAAAAGATTCGGGGTCATATCAGGGTGGTCCCTGAAAGTTTCAAGGTCACATCTTCGTCTCTAGAAGCATGTAGTGTCTTGCCTGAGCCGCTCTTGATACTTCTGGTCACATTTAAGTGGTATGTACTGGCTTTGCGGTCACTTCCGAGTACCTTGAAATCTTTCACAGTTATTCGTAAACAGTGCAGGATTTAACGTTACATTTGTGAGCATCGTTAGAAATTGAATGGCCATATATGATTTGTTATTGCTAATTTAAAGTACATGATGGACTAGGAAATGAATGAATGATTTTACTGTTTGTCTTAACTGTAAGTTCTATAAACCACACACCACTGTTAAAAGAAAAATGAACACAGAATTATTTGCTTGAAATACGCATATTTTATTTAGTGTTATATAATTATCATAACTGTAGGTCCTTGGGTACATTGAACAAGGAAAATCCTAACATACAGGAACTTCATATACTGATAACATCATTTGTACTGCAAGACACATTTGATTGGATGCTTTAATTTGTGCACATGTTCTACTTGGCCCAGCCTAATAAAAGAACAGTTATGTCTCAATACATATGGTGAATTTCTAAATTTTGAAATATGTATATTCAAGACCCTTCATCTCAATTAATTAGACTGCAATACAATATTTACAACATCAGCTACAAGTATCAAGCCAAAACAATAAAAATTACGATGTAGTATTGCCCATTATGAGAATTATTTCCTCCATTGTGAATTGTTAAAAATAGTGCATGGTCCATATTACATCTGGTATCCAGGATAATACTGAGGGGTAAAGGACCTTTACTTGGTGAAATGTATCAAAGCAGTGTTGATATAGTCTGATATATTATTTCCTTGTCATCTGTTTCACTGGAATTAACACTATCACTTGCTATTTTTCAAAGTAGCGACATGAAACGATATTACATAAAAATTGTATGTACTTTTACATAATCATGGAAGCAGATCAGGTCAAGGACAGAACACATCATCACTATTATCACCTTTATCAAAAATAGAGACAATCAAACGAATGCTAGCATAACACAAAGTTGAATGGCTGCTTGAAAATGTCATGAAGTTATGAATCCATAGGTAGGCTGCAAATGCCATAACATCAATAACAAGTCATTGACAATGACACAGTCCCCACTTGTACTTTAATTACAAGTCCTTTGAGAGGAAAGAGTCCTCTTCAATAATTTGGTCGGTGATTAAAAATACTGCGATACAGATGGGGCTCTATGGCCAAAAATGAGTTCCATGGTGGTGAAAAGTCGCCATACTAATTACAAAAGGTCATTAAAATGAATCAATTAGTACTTAATCGACATGATGCTGCCAAACATTATTGCATCCTATCCTAACACTGACAGATTATCACCGGTACCATATTTCATAAAGTTTGCTGCAGTATTTTGGATATTCACCCTAAAAACAAAAATCCATTATGAATATGCAAACTAGCAATTAATTTATATATATAAATGATACCACTAAGTGTCATTGATTTGTATTTACAACACTATGAGGTCAAAATCTGTACTAAGTTTCAAAAATTTTAACGCAGTATTTGTTGATATATCACTCTAATTAGGAAAGTTCATTACATATGCAATTACAAATTCATTAACTTGACACTGATACATGTCTTTTTCACTGTTAAAGCAATGTGAGCTAAACATCTGTACCAAGTTTCATGAAATTTGATGCAGTATATCTTGACATATTAGCCTAATAACGAAAATTCAATAATTGACATGATACTGCTACATGCCGTTATACAAATTGATGTGTATATGTATGACATAGGTCAATGTCCTTGTGCCAACTTTGAATAATACTAGTGGAAATATGTCTGAGTAATAGCTCTGTACATGAAAAAATCGTAACAAAATGGCCACCAGGCAGCCATTATATTGCATTGGACTGTGAAACCAATAGACATGCATATTTATGACATGATAGATCAATGTCCTCGTACCAACTTTGGAAAAAGTTGATACATATCCAAATTATGGCTCAGGACATGACAAATTCATAACAAAATGGCACAAGGCAGTCATATTGCATCGGACTGTGAAACCAATTGACATGCATATTTATGACATACGTCAATGTCCTTGTACCAACTTTGAATAAAATCCCATGACACATTTCTGAGTTAAGGCTAAGGACATGAAAAAATTGTAACAAAATGGTTACCATGCGGCCATATTGGATCATATCGTGAAACAAATTGACGTGGCTATGTATGATATTGGTCAATGTCCTTGGTCCAACTTTGAATAAAATTGGCTGAGATGTGCCTTAGTTATGGCTCCGTACATGAAAAAATCGTAACAAATGGCCGCACGGCGGTCATATTGGATTACATCACAAAACAAATCAATGTGGATATGCATGACACAGGTCAATGTCCTTGTTTGAATAAAATCGGTTGAGACGTGCCTGAGTTATGACTCCATACATGAAAAAATTGTAACAAAATGGCCCCCATGCAGCCATATTGGATCATATTGTGAAACAAATTGACATGCATATGTATGACATAGGTCAAAGTCCTTGTACCAACTTTGAATAAAATCGGTTGAAATGTGCCTTAGTTATGGCTCTGTACATGTAAAAATCGTAACAGAGGGCGCTTCACAAGATGGTTGACAAATATCCACAGTGGTAAAAATCCAGTTAAATCATAAAGAGAAATAAGCCATCCATCCTGCAAAGTTAGTTATATTGGATTATGAAGTACTTGTGAGTGCCAAGAAGAAAGCACATCGGATTCTTTGCCGTATTCTACCATCTATTGTTCTCTGAACAAGTGCTGCTTTCCACACAATGGCTGCCATGAAAGACCGCGTGAGTACCACTAGTAAATCAAGACAAAGGCGAGATGTCAACAGCCGATTTATGGCTGATGGCAATGGAAAACTTCAATATCAAAACTCTGATGACTCTTTTTGCTTAGAAGACCTTGACATGGAGGGGAAGATATTAAGAAGACTTGACTTGGTAATTTGGTAGACAAACATTTTGAAGGATTAATCAATGTGGAGTTGGGCAATACAATGAGGTCACCAGTACGTTTCAAATTCTGCACTGAAGGAAATGACACCAACAAAGCTACAAGTTTTAGTGATGCTTGGATTCATGCTTTATCAGCTGCTAAACCAGAATCTATGAATAAGATGAAAGATCTTCAGCAATTCAAATTCACACTGGACGGATCTGAAGGGCAGGTCACTGTGAATGTATACAGTTCTACTGGAACTATCATGTTTCAAGGTCACCACGTAGACTGGCTATCAGCTAAGCTTGAAATGATACTGTTGGCGGTAAAAGAGAGACTGACTTTAACAGAGGGGATATCAGAGACATGTCTTAAAGAGATCAATGACACAACCTCAGAACAGCAAACCGAATCATCAACTCGGCCATCATCAGTGAACTCTGATAGTCCAATACCTGCCTTGTCATTACATCATTTGACCAACACCATTTCTGATCACACAACACAAAGTAAATCAACTGGCAATTCAGGGTCACCACACAAGACAGTAGCAAATATGAGGAAAACAAAACAGCTGCAAAATTCTACACTGAAGAAGTCCAACAAAGAAAACACGCCATCCAAGATTCCAAAACGGCAACAAGTAACGAAAACAAATACCCCATCATCAGTAAAATCAGGATCCAACTACAATATAAATACTCAGGATCTGGCAACTACCTTATCAGGCATGCTCAAAACTGTTCAGCAAATTGACCATAAGTATTGTGAACTCATGAGAAATGGGCATAACATCACTGACATTGCAAATAAGTTAAGATCGTTTGAATCAAATCTAAATCAGCAGAACACTCATATACAACAACTTCTGAAGATGACAGAAAAACATCACCAAATGTACACAGAGATAAAACAGACGCAATCATCACAGAAAGCAAGTGAGTGTGTTGACTGCAGAGATGACATCAAGCAACTCGATAAGAAAATTAATCACCTTAACAAGTCTATCCAAGGATTACAGGAAATGATGCAACAATCTCAAACCAAGGTGGATACCATCCTACACAACCAGCAGCAACAACAGAGACATTTCCAGGACACCATTGTAGAGATGCAAAAAATGAACGACTCACTGTTCAAGGCTCAAAATGTAACAGAAGCCAGAATGAGTGTGCTGATAAAGGAAAAAGAGGAGAAGCCTCAACACAACAAAAGAAAATATCAGGAACTATCAACCAACCCTTTTGCACCACTCATGAATACAGAGAGTGTTCATGGGAATCCATTTGCAAGGGAAGATGAATCATCTAAAGAACAACAGTGGAAAACACCCAGGGTAAAGTTTGTATGAAAGACTCAGACACTCATTGTTGGTGACTCTATGCTGAAGGATATCAATCCTTCCAGGGTGTACAGGAATACTCATGTGAGAACTCTTAGAGGAAGTAATATTCCTCAAATCACAAGTTATATTCAATCTGTGTCAGCTTCCATCATAAATAATATTGTCATTCATGCTGGTACTAATGATATTGATTATGGTATTCCTGTAGAGGAATGTGCAAAACAAATATTCTGAGTTGGTTCAGGTAACATTAGATAAATTCCCAAAGTCAACAGTTTTTATCTCATCAGTCATTCCAAGACAAAATAATTCATTATTCCATGCTTTAAACACACAACTGCATAAAATGTGCAATATGCGTAATAATTTAGTGTTTATCGATCACAACAATATCAATGCAGCAACACATTTGCATGACAATGTTCATTTAAATGACCAGGGTACAGCTTTGTTAGTAAGGAATATTAAGGATATGCTTGCTCCAAACCTTGGTGTGAACCGAAACCTTTTCAGGAGAAGACAGTATTTTCAACATCCTGTTAATCCGGTGGTACAGCAATACGGGGACGCAACACAAGGTTTTCATTGGTCTAGAAATCACCCCATTTTGCCACAATATGTTGATACACCTCAAAGCCATAGGCAAATGATACCAATCAATAGATATGAGTAACTTTACATTTCAGAAAAACAGCAATATACAAAGTTCACTGTCAATATCCTACTAGTCCTGTTTCATAAGTCAGGTCCATGACATATGTACCAACATCAGTGATTGGTTCATCTGGTAATTTAAGGTCCGTTTGCGTTACGCTGATTGGTGGGACCTCATGCGTTAGGTCTCATTACTATGTATTATTCACTTTACAGCTCCCTGATTGGTTAATGTGTAGGTCCGGTCCTCCAGTGTTCACTGCCTCATTATGCAATGTCTCACGTGCTTCCTGGCTACCGCTGAAGTAATCCGTAATTCGTGATGTTCACGGATCGGCCGAAAGTTACAATCCATGTTTTTACTTATCTCTGTCCCTTTATGCATTAAGTAGACTCGGTTCAAGTCTGTGATTTGTTAATGTTTAAGAGGAGTGAACGCAACGATATGTATTTTGCTTTCGTGTGAAACGCGCACGTGAGTGGAGTGGACGCGATGAGTCGGGTGAACGCTATCCAGGGGAGCTTCACCCGGAATCCGGCGGAAACTAACTCACTATACTGCGCAGACTCAAAGGTAGCGCATTCAATCACTGGGAAAAACATGGCCTGGACTACCAAATTCCGAGTAGTTTTGTACGAAATTGGACAGACACAAGAGAAACTATTATAAATGATTTTATTTTTTTCAAATTCATCGACTTGAACCAAATATATCATTACAGGCATGTTGGCTCTTTGTTTTCCGATTGTTGGTTACGTACAAAGTACACGCTTTTCATTTTCATTTTGATTTGACGGGGGCATTGGCCGCATCGACAACAGTGAGGCCTGTGAATGACAAGAGGAAACAATAGAGCTTCAAGGCATTACGTAACAAAAATTACATAACAGTTTCAGGCGTCAGTAGCTCATTTCAACCAACTCCTGCAGGGAAAAGGACAAAATTTCTCCTGACAATATTTAATTCATGTATAATTTACAGTTTCACATAAAATGCCGTGAATAGTGAAGGAACTCTCGAACAAGGTCAAATCTAACTAGATATTTTGACAAATACTCGGCATGAGTACCTTTCTTCACATACTGGGATCGAGCTGCGACCAAGTGCAGGCATCATCCAAAAGTACATGGGACATTGCATAATGAGGCGGTGAACACTGGAGGACCGGAACTACACATTAACCAATCAGGAAGCTGTAAATTGAATAATACATAATAATGAGACCTAACACATGAGGTCCCTCCAATGACTGCTCCGAAAGTGGACCTTAGAGAAGCGGATTAACCAATCAGAGCATGGAGTACATGTGTGTAGGACGTGTAATGTAGGTCATTTTGAAACAGGACTAGTGGAACATACAGGGTTACCAAGAGAGAAAGTTTCAAGACAGTGACTTTATAAATAATATTACTCAACATGACATTATTGGTATTGGAGAAACGTGGCTCACAGAACAATTAAAACATACTTTTCACATTCCTGGATACTATGACTATTCTGTTGTCAGAAAAAAGAAAAAACAGAGGGGTGGTCTTTCACTTTTGGTAAAAAATACTATACAGAAGGGTGTAAAAATGGTTCATTCAGATGCGGAAGATATGGTGTGGTGCAAACTTTCAAATGTTTTTTTCAGATTACAACAGGATATATTTATTTGCTTTGTTTACAACGCACCAGAAAATTCCAAACATAAGTCTGAATCATTTTTCGAACGTTTAGAATAGTTGATCACAAAATATAGCTGTTCTGGATCTGTCATGATTTTAGGGGATTTTAACGCCAGAGTAGGATTACTGCCAGATTTTATTGACAATGATTTCTCAAATGATATACCAGTTCCACCAGGATATTCTGTTGATACACATTTTAATCGCTGCATTATGGATAAGATTGAAAATAAGTATGCTACAAACCTCATAGATTTATGTAAAACCACAAATACAAGAATTATGAATGGCAGACTACCTGGAGATATTTGTGGAAAATTTGCATGTTACCACTGGAATGGAAACAGTGTAGTAGATTAAGGTCTTGCAACAACAGACATCATCGATAACTTTGAGTATTTTAAAATACACAATTTCACAATTTTCTCAGATCACTGTCAAATTTCTACTCTTCTCAAACTAACAAATTTTAATTCAAGCAGTGTTAAAGATACTGTGAATTTGTTACAAATGCCCCAAAAATGGAAATGGGATAAGTTATCTGTTTTAATTGCACGGATAGATTAGCATCAGATGAGCTACAAAAAGATTTTGCAGAATTTTTGAATACTAATATTGGTAATAACAAATCTGACATTAACTCAGCCACTAAGCATTTTAATGACATCTTAGATAAAGCCTGCAGTGGAATTTTCAATAGACAAAAGCAGAGAAAGAAAAATTTAAAGAGAAAGAAATCAAAATGGTTTGACAAAAACTGTGATGCAGCAAAAAGGGACCTAATAGCAACAGCTAAACTATTAAATAAAGCTCCATATGATAGTCAGTTAAAAATTATCTATTACACAAAGAAAATTAGAAGTTTAAAAAACTTGTTAAAAATGAGAAATTGCAATTCTGACAAAACAACTTAGACAAACTAAACAGTCTACATGCTAACAATTCACATTATATGTAGAAATTGATCAAGTACATACAAAATAATGAATGATAAAGATAATAATACTGGAGATTGTGTCTCAGCAGCAACATGGATGGAATTTTACAAAAATTCTTGCTCAATTGAAAATGACAGGTATAATGATTTCCAACAGCAAATTATCGATAGTTTAACATCTGAAGAAACTAAGAATCAGGCTAATCAGCAACTGGATAAGTCAATTACAACTAATGAAGTGTTATCAGCAATTAGAAATTTAAAAAGTAAAAAAGCAGCAGGGATTGATGGATTTTGTATAGAGTTGATAAAACATGGTTCCTCCTTTCCCTGTAAACCCTTAGTTAAATTATTTAATGCAGTTCTAGATACATCCAACTTTCCGGACATCTGGAATACAAGCATTATGACACTATTATTTAAAAAAGGAGATAAATATGACCCGAAAAAATTATAGGGGCATTTCTGTCGGAAGTTGTGTAGGAAAAGTTTTTTCTTACATTCTAAATGAAAGGCTAAATAGTTTTTTAGATGATAATCATATTATACATAATAATCAAGCTGGATTTCGCAAAAACCATCGCACAATAGATCACATATTTACCCTGAAGACAATAATACATAAATATATTAACAATAAGCAGAACATTTATGTTTGTTTTGTTGACTTTGCTAAGGCTTTCGACTTGGTATGGAGAGTTGGTCTTTTCCATAAACTTCTCAAAAATAATATTAATGGCAAATTATACAGACTTATAAAACACATGTACACCAACACAAAAATACACATCAAAACAAATAATTTTATCTCGCCCAGCCTGAAAGTTGAAATAGGAGTAAAACAGGGCTGTGTTCTAAGTCCTAGTCTGTTCAATTTATATGTCAATGACTTGAAAACAAATCTAGACAAAGTAAATACTCAACCACCAGTGTTGAATAATACTCCAATTAACTCATTATTTTACGCTGATGACCTAGTCTTAATTTCTACTTCAAAAGATGGTTTGCAGAGGGAGTTAAATACACTACACACACTTGGTAGTCCCCACGGACACCGTCTGGGGGGACTTATAGGTCAGTCCTAAGTTATACGTGCATGTGTATGACATATGAAGCAATCCTTGTACGAAGTTCGAATGAAATCACTCCAACACTACACACAGTTAATTTACAGAAAACCCAAGCAATTAATTTTAGTAAATCTCCTTTGATAGATAAACACTTATTTAAGTATGGTAGTACATGCATCAAATCTGTTACGAGCTTAGGACTTAACTCTGTTAAGAGCTTAGGTATAACTTAGGACTGACAATTAAATCAAATGGTAGTTTTAGTGACACAATTACAAATTTGGCTGATAAAGCAGCAAAATCTTTGTATAGTTTAAAAAGGGTTTTATTGCACAACAAAAAGATAAAATTTTCCTTACATCTATTCAATGTTTTCATTAAACCTGTTTTACTGTATGGCTCAGAGATGTGGGGACAAGATTTCATGGGTTACAAGAAGTGGGATAAATCAGCAATTGAAAAAAACTCACCTCAAATTTTGTAAGAACATTTTACAGTGTAATAGACAAGCTTGTAATGCCGCTGTGAGGGGTGA
>LD345063.1:66944-77321 GCA_001465055.1 Ptychodera flava
GAAGAAAATTTTAACTTATTTTTGTATCACACTTTTATTGCCACAAATGTGATGTAAATCCTATATTTACAAGCAAGCAATAAAAATATTGTTATTATTATTATTATTATTATTATTATTATTATTATAACAAAAGGGTTGCACGGCGGTCATATTGAATCATATCACAAAACAAATCAATGTGGATATGCATGACATAGGTCTATATTCTTGTACTAACTTTGAATAAAATCGGTTGAGACATGCCTGAGTTATGGCTAAGGACATGAAAAAAATTGTAACAAAATGGCCGCCATGTGGCAATATTGGATCATATTGTGAAACAAATTGAAGTGCATATGTATGATATAGATCAATGTCCTTGTACCGACTTTGAATAAAATCGGTTGAGATGTGCCTGAGTTATGGCTCCGTACATGAAAACATCGGAACAAAATGGCCGCACGGCGGCCATATTGGATCGTATTACAAATAAATCGACGTGCATGTGTATGACATATGAAGTAATCCTTGTACGAAGTTCGAATGAAATCACTCCAGGCATCTCTGAGATATCTGCGTGAACGGACAGACGCACGTACGCACATGACCAAACCTATAAGTCCCCCCAGACGGTGTCCATGGGGACTAACAAGACTATTAATAACACAACAATAATCATCACCACAAAGCTCCATTTTGGCAGTAAAAATCATATGATATGGTTGTGTCTGCAACCTATGTAGGAGATTTGGTACATAGTTGATGTGTTCACTCATCTTGTCTTGTATCAGTATAGAGTCGAAGACAATGAATTTGGCAGCAGTAAATGTTGGAAGACACTGCGTCTACACGGACAGGAGTCTTCCGAGACTACACATTGTGTGCGACATTTTAAGTGCAGTGATGGACATCGATACCGATGAATGAAGACCATCTTGTACAGCGATGAATATCCATTGGTTGGGCATTATATGATCCAATATGGCCATTTTGTCATGTTTTGTTCATGTTGAGAGCCATAACTCTGGCAAGTCTCAACCGATTTTATTCAAAGTTGGTACATGGACATTGACTTCTGTCATACGTATGCACGTTGATTTTTTAGACAGTAAGATCAAATATGGCTGTGTGGCAGCTATTTTATGACGATTGTTTCATTTACAGAGCCATAACTCAGACATATTTCCACCAGTAAAATTCAAAGTTAGTACAAGGACATTGACCTATTCCATACAAATGCTCATCTATTTGCCTCACGTCATGTAGCAGTATCATGTCATTTACTTAAGTTTTGTAATTACGCTGATATGTCAAGAAATACTGCATCAAATTTCATGAAACTTGGTACAGATGTTAAGCTCACATTGCTTTAACAGTGAAAAACACATTATCAGTGTCATGTTAATTAATTTGTAATTGCGTATGTAATGAACTTTCCTAATTAGAGTGATATATCCACAAATACTGCGTCAAATTTGATGAAACTTGGCACAGATGTTGATCTCACAGTGTTGTAAATACTGCATAAAACTTTATGAAATATGGTACCGGTGATAATCTGTCAGTGTTACAATAGTATGCAAAAATGTTTGGCAGCATCCTGTCGATTAAGTACTAATCTATTCATTTTAATGACATTTTGTAATTAGTATGGCGGCTTACATTGGTTTTATGTTTTCACCACCATGGAACTCATTCGTTGCCATTGAGCGTCATCCGTATCGCAGTATTTTTATCAGAAACCTAATTAATGAAGAGGACTCTATCCTCTCTGAGGACTTGTAATTAAAGGATTTAGTACCCATTATCAACGATAACTTGTTTAGAATCATTTTAAATGTGAAATGACAAACTGGAAATTCTTTGATATAGTTTGTTCAAAGTTTTTTTTGTTGAAATATCAATATCTCAGGAAATAAACCCATCCATAGGATACCATTTACATGACCTTTTTGACTCATGTTTCTCTGATGTCATATATATAAGTAGACCCTATTTGTTTTAAGGTCATTTCTTAATGGTTCTCGATGGCGAGGGTAACAACTGCATGTCCTTTACCGTTTCAAAGTCCGTCACACATTGATCCCTGAGAAAATCACAATTTTACCTCAAAAGCCCTTGAAAGGTTCGAGGACTCATCCGGGTGGTCCCTGAAAGTTTCAAGGTCACATCGGGATAGTCCTTGAAAGATTCAGGGGCACATCTGAGTGGTCCCTGAAAATTTCAAGGACTCATCCGAGTGGTCCCTGAAAGTTTAAAGGTCACATCGGGATAGTCCTTGACAGATTCAGGGGCATATCTGAGTGGTCCCCGAAAGTTTAAAGGACTCATCTGGGTGGTCCCTGAAAGTTTCAAGGACTCATCTGGGTTGTTTCTGAAAGTTTCAAGGTCACGTCAGTGTGGTCTCTAAAAGATTAAGGGTCTCCCCAGAGTGGTACCTGAAAGCTGCAAAGACATCTCTGTACAGTCCCTAAAAGTGAAAAAACTAGAGTGGTGTAGGCTCAGTTGGGTAAGTAGACATGTCAATAGAGAGGAAACGTAGATTTATGTCGTGTAATCAGTTGTAGATTACCTTGCTGGTCGTGGTGTCAATTGTGATTAAAGAATGATTATCGAAGCTTACCCTTGCCAGTATACGACAGAATTTTCAAAGTGTCCCAACCCTTTTAAAATACTCTGTCATGCTGATTCAAGCTCTGCTGAATATGATGATGACTATTATCAAATATTATAAATCTTAGTCAGTCAAGAACATTTGAGCATCCTTTAAGTTATAACCTCAAATCCAAGCTTTTCGTTGATCAGAAGGAATATACAGGGCAACGATTGCATGACCGTAACTTGTACTACAATATTCACTGTTTTGCCAGAGAATGCCAGAAAATTAACTCTTTCAAAAGACTGAGTTTACCGATGTTCTTCGCAATGCAGAACACGAAAAAGATCGTCACCAGTTTCAAGAAGATAGTAATTTTCGATTAATCCACACATGACACAGAAAAGATGTTTAATTTCTGCAAGATGGAAACAGTCATATTATAGCATTGAAGCTTTCAGGTGCTGCTCTCTGGCAGTAGCCCTGCAGGCGTTGAGAACTGTCAAGGAAAGTGGCTGTCGGCGCATGCGCGGGGTCAGCGTGGTTTGCTGGTCGGAAACGTTAACGAGTTTCATTTACGGTTTCATTAAATTCATTTCATTCCAGAAACCTTCATGTTAAAGACGGGTTTTACACAAGAAGAAGCATTCAGCCGCATTCGGAAACCATGGGGTCAAACCTTTCTGGATGAATCACGACTCTCAGAGGAAGGACGACGAGCGAGGTCAAAATATTATCGTGAAGGTCGGTAGTTTTACAGTTTTCATATTGTTTGGTCAGGGGAAGGGTAACTGTCTACATACACCAGAATGATATCAAAGTACGACAACCATTGCACCCGTGTTGTAAACATGCATGTTATGTAAATGTAACTCATGACAAACATGGCAAAAAATAAGCAATTTGATTTCTTGCATCATTTTTGAATTTTTTTTCAGACTTCATAAACACATTAATACTGCAATAGGTATGTCAATATATCAGAAACATATTTTTACGGTACAGGAGAAAACATCATTTCATTCAAAATGGCCGGCGCTGGGTTGGTGTGCCCAGCCGATTTCAGGACGATTTCTCACCAGTAGCGTAGGGTAAGGTATAATTTTAGGCAAAAGAGGCCAGTCGATCGATTGTTTATGCAACCGTCTGACCGTTGACCAGTTTTTATCACCGGAAACGCTCAGAGTTCGTGAATTTCGCTGATTTATGAAATCGGGCTGTGAATTACTTTCTCACCTTGAGTTCCTGTCTGTGCAGCAGTGGACAACGGGCCAAAGCCGGGCCCAAGCCCTGCAGAGCTCTACAGCCGCTCCGTTAAGCTAGCCTACATGTACATTGATATCACGTACCGTTATTCTTTAATAAATAATCAAGTCATGTAAACATTCTACACATTGATGATTATGCAGTGCGTTCGCCGGGCCCGAGCCAGGCAGCCATAGCCATTCGCCAGTCAACATGTAGTCCTATAGGCCTACACTAATGTAGCTGTGGGTCCATAGCTGTGGTGTTTTCAGACGGGATTCCTGCCTTTTACGGGCTGGTTTTGACTTTTACGATTTTAACCCCGCCACCACAGCTATGGGATATTGAATAGACTAGCGTCCATGTACCACCGCAAGCACCCTGTGCGCAAGTTTGATCGACGATATTTCGAAAAATTTTCCATCCAAATTACAAATTGCCAACACTCATCGACAGCTTGGTTATTAGGGACTCACCAGACCAGAAATCCGCTCAAAATTCACTGAAATTGTCGCCTTTTTTCTAGGTTTGCCTGACATGACTACACGGAGACCGCCATTCTGCTACCGTAAAACTGTTGGTCGAGGATCCCTGCAGCACGTCACTACAGTGACGTAGGGCAGTGACCTCTCAACTTCTAAACACAAACTGCCAGCATATCCGCGCGCCACGAATAATCACAGATCCTAGGACTGAACTTTTTCCCCCAAGGAAAAGTTTGATTTCAGTTTTGTGAGACTGGAAATGTCTATAAGACGAACGACGGTCATCGATATCACACGATGAATCTCTTAGTTTGTGTTTTAGAAGTTGAGAGGTCACCGCCAACGTGACTGTAGTGACGTGCTGCAGGGATCCTCGACCAACAGTTTTACGGTAGCAGAATGGCGGTCTCCGTGTAGTCATGTCAGGCAAACCTAGAAAAAAGGCAATAATTTCAGTGAATTTTGAGCGGATTTCTGGTCTGATGAGTCCCTAATAACCAAGCTGTCGATGAGTGTTGGCAATTTGTAATTTGGATGGAAAATTTTTCAAAATATCGTCGATCAAACTTGCGCAAAGGGTGCTTGTGGCGGAACATGGACGCTAGTCTATTCAATATCCCATAGCTGTGGTGGCGGGGTTAAAATCGTAAAAGTCAAAACCAGCCCGTAGAAGGCAGGAATCCCGTCTGAAAACACCACAGCTATGGACCCACAGCTAACACTAATATCGCGTATGGTGATTCTTTTATTTAATAATCAAGTTCAATATAGACATTCTACATATTAAATACGATTATTATCCCACCAATGTGCCAAGCGCCTATGGGCTCTCCTTATGCTTGCGGGCAACACATCCCTATTAGACATATGCCCTGACAGTTCCCTGAACTTCTTTACCTTCATTGCCTTCAAAGAAAGAATTTTTTACCTCCATGCTGTTACGTGTAGCAATAGGAGACATTTCAGTGAAATGCCATTGTGTTCAATGTCATATGCCCCAGAGACTAGCATCAACAACTCACCTGACCTTGTGACCTAACAGTAAAAATAAGGTCAGCCTCTATGTTAGCTGTGAAATGGCTATATGTATGACAAAAGCCACACGGTAGCTCAACGGTAAGAATTACTCTCATAACGAGCCCTGAGGTTTGAGACCCACTCAGGATCAATTCATTTTTCTCAGCAAAAAATTAAGTGGTGACAAAGCAAGCCCATATACAGTGTGACCATAACATTATACTTCAGTTAGTATGTTTTCCCTCTGACCAACTAACAAACAACCTGATAAACTTATAAAGAGGCTGACAGACTAATAAACAGCCCGACATGGTCGTAATTATACTGACAGATTTTCTGAGCTGCTATCAAACTTATATGTAGGAAGCTGCAGTAGTGGCTCGACCTTGTCGTCTTTGACGATAGAGAGAGAAAATGCTGTGGTGTCTCCATGCTACTGCCAATGTATTAACAAAAACCCTTGTTAGGTCTGCGGCGACCACTGCCAAAAATAGAGGGGAGGCAATATCCCATTTCTTTCTGAGAACTTGTCACAAGCCCATATCCTACATAAGAGTGGCTTCAATCAGGAGGGTGGGGCACCGAGTCATGGTAGTTTACAAGCAGATTTGGTACAAAATAAAATCTAGGCGGGATAGCCAGCAGGACTAGTTCAGAATCGTTGCTATTTTCAATCTGCAGGGCCAAACTGATGTCACCATCGGTCCTTCAGCCAAAGGGGGTTCTGAAACAACTTGGAAGGGGCCCATAGGCACTCCAACGGTAGAAGGGTTACATGGTGTAGGCGTGCACTGTGAAACCATATACTCATTTGCAGGGAACTTGCATGAATGAAGCAAACAAAATAGTCATCATACGTTCTTTCCTCGGGTCATTCAGAACCCTAAAAGCAAGGAATGGCTTGCGAGCCTCTACTGTCATGCCTTCAGGGACAAGGATAGCCCAGCATATTATACCTCCAAAAGGCTTGTAAGGTACCACTCGCCTCAAGGCAGTAGCCCCAATACTGTCTTGATAAACATGGTTGAAAGCCTTCACATCGTCCTTTTTTCCTATGCTCCACGCCCTTGACTGCCAATATGTCTGAGACAGTGAAATTCTGTGGATCCACAGTTGTCTATATGCCGGCACCTATCTATATTGAGAAGAACATCTATGATTTCTTCATCCTTCAGAAGTTGTAGAAAGTATTTGACATCAGGTATAATGATTCACTTAAGGGTAATCGTGCTGACATTGACCTTCATTGTGTGACGATCATTTCAGGTCTTTCAACTCAAATTGTAGTGTTTCATAACAATTAAGTCAACACGAAAATCAATACCAACAAACCTGATTGCAACACCAACCAGAAGTTTATTCATTGCTTGAGCAAAACATCCTCTGGTAATTGATCATACTCATTTTCAGCGCCCAGCTTGATGCAATCGATGAAAGGTGTCCCGCCAGTGATGAACAACAGTTTGTCTTTCAGTTATATCTCAGCCATCAGCAGGTAAAGGGTTGTTTCAACTGCTGGTTTAGACCCAAACACAGATCCCGCTGCATCATACAACAGATTGGCTAGCTGTGCCATAAGTACTGTAATTATAATAACAGTCGCCGCTGTTAAGAATACACCCGGTCAGCTCATTCTTCAAATTCATCATTGTTTTGTCTGGAGCCAGTTTCAGGTGTAGAGTTATTTTTGTGAGAAGGCAGCGAACATCTGGGCTAATTCTTGGGGTAAGCCTGATTAACGTGCCACGTGCCGCGTGCCACATGCCACGCGCCGCATGCCGCGTGCCAGGGACTCGTGAGAAATTATAGGGAGGACCTAATTAAAAAGAGTATACGGAATCTAGGAATTGCGTTAGTTTATACATGCCCAGAGTATATTCAGGCAACACCACAATACCCATCTCAACACTACCTTTGTTACGCCAAACTTACAAAAGTTGGGGATTGAAATTAATTAGATGGAATAAAGTATTTAGAGACTGAATGTAACCGGACTGCATACTGGTTTCTTCTCAATCACATGCAATATTTGGTGCCTTGGATCATAGACCCTAGACTTTAAAGGTCTCGGATTACAGTTTGTGCTAAAAGTCAAGGATCTCGCCATTTTATCCTTAACAAAATTTGATGTTTAAAGTTTCACTTAAAATTTGAAATTCCAGTACAATATCATATGCTAAAATAAGAAAAATTTAATTTTGTAAACATGAGTTGCCTCTCCCTCTAAAAAAATTGTTTTGGAATGGAGAAATAAAAGCCGCAAGCACAGCCTTTGCGGCGTCATGAGGAACATCAGATATGCACCCACTTTTCCTACATTTATTTAATCTTCATGCATCGTAATATGTTTTAAAGCCATGGATTTTCTGTCACAAGCACTAATCTTACCAGCCATGCTAAAATTTAGAACACAAAATAGTCTACTCGAGACAAAAATAGTGTAGAAATATTTCCGGCCTCACAAACCAGAGATACTGAAAATCGTATTCCATAACGTGCAATGGACTGAAAGGGAAGAGAGCAGCATTCATGTAGGATAACCGCGTGGGGTTGTTATCAACATTCCCCTGTAATTACCGTGATAACTGAAGTTACCGATACGCACTTCATCTTTGTTTACTTAATCCAGTTTGAATTGCAACAACAGTATTTCCCCGAGCAGCTGATATTGTCATGACTGGAGTGGGGAAAATTCACTTTGTTCTATGGGAATGTCCATATGACATTTCTAATTTTAGTGGCTTTTTATTGCAACACATGCTGATTTCGCCCTATGCATTGGAACGCCACTGCACTGAAAATCGGCTGAGGCAGAGTCCTGATCCTGCACAATGCATCGAATTGACAGGTTTTTATCACCGTTATGCGATAGTAGGCCCTTCAGTCACATTACGTTTGTGGAGGGACCGTTGTTCCAGCCTGAAATTCGTTGAATAAGAAAGGAAAGTCTCTGGTTAGCGTCACAGTGGCTAACTGGAAATGCATTTGTTTATGCATGGAGGTATAAAGAGAGAGTCGTCTTTTGCCCATGACTAAGGACACCAAGACTGGCCAAGACTGTGTCGTGTTTCGAAAATCAATGTTGACCTGGCCTGACACGAGTATGCCTATCGCGTTCATAGTAGGCCTGCCCGCAGCCTATGTGTTGTGGTGGGACTGTGGTTTACTTGCACGCGTGCGAAATACAGCGTTTTGGTAACATTTTGATTGATACAAGTTGGCAGGATGGTGGACTTGCCCACAAAATAAACCTGTTTGCAACGTTTTGATTGGCTTACACCCATACCAGTCACAGTTCGATAGACACCATAGGACCTAGATATTTTCAATATAGCAACCTTAACATATGGTCTACAAAATCAATGTACAGAATTTTGATTGATCAATTTTTAATGTTACAAATTTACGTGCAGTGTGCTTTTGAAAAATACTGGCCCTCCCTCCGTATAAATTTCTCTCCAGTCCCTTTCTGCATATATGCACAGAATTCGCTGGTTATTCGCTGGTCCCCAGTTCATGCATTTAGAAGGCGGCGTTGAAGCCCAAATGTTAATTTATTCATGAAAATGAATCAATGAAATAAATTGGAGTGAAAATGCAGCGCGTGGCACGCGGCACCCGGTACGTTGCACTGAATTAGGCTTACCCTAGGTCTTGGCAGGTATGTTTGAAGATCCTGCAGTTGGAACCACTTATCACTGTCATCATATATCAAGATGTGAGGCACATTTCGCAGAAGTTCTGGTGGCACATCCTCCAGTGGAGTACCCAAAATGTCCAGCAGATTGGTGGCGACATCGTACAGCACAAACTGTTGGGCTGTGCTGCTGAAGCTGGAGGCAAAAGTGGTTGACTATCATCAATTCATCAATTCATTTATTGCCTTCTTTTAAATCTTTCACAAATTCATTGTTACAAAAACTGAAAATAGGCAAAAGGCAAATATGGATCCGGAAAAATAGCGATATGCTAATCGATTCTGGTCCCATTCTCTTAAATATTTCCATTACATATTCCACCATGTGGCGCTCAGTGAAGTGAATAGTATTAAACTTTCTCAACTAATTTCGTAACAACCACTGTTTTAATGATTTTATGAACTGATACCGTGATGTACTTATTTTAACAGTATTCTGTAAATTATTCCATAACTTGGCACCTATGTAGGAAATTTCAAATTGACCATCAGTAGTATGCATTCTAGGTAAAGATAGATTCTCACCAAGTTTGAATTTAGTGTCATAACAATGATCTGCCATTTCATAATAATCTTGTATAGGAAAAGGAAAATTATGATGCAGCAAGTCAAAAATAAATATCCCAACAAGAAGTTTGTGAAGTTTATAAACATCTAAAATTTCCAAGTTCTGGAATAAGGGTGAGGAAGGCTCTTGGAATCCATAAAAAGTTATCGCACGTACACACATTTTTTGAGAGATATAAATAGTATTCAAGTATGATGAATATGTACTACCCCAAACTTCAAGACCGTACATTATATTAGGTAAAATGAAAGCATTGTATAATAAAACAAGTACATTTCTTGGAACATAATTTCTTAAATTGAATAAAATCCCTGCTTTTCTTCTTATGTATTTATTTCGGCAATGTGTTCTTTCCACGTGAGATGTTTGTCAATTATCACTCCGACAAATGATGCTTCTGAGGCCTCATTAAAGACACTGTTTCTGACAGACATAACGCCTGTGGTTGATAACAATTTGCGTTTGCTGTGACAAATTACATAACTTGTTTTAGAAGTATTTATTGTCAACTTCTTAGCATCGCATCGATGGTGATCAACTGTGATGATGTGAGTATCCAGCCGCCTGCCAAGTTGTGATTCAGTTAGCGACTTAGGACAGGTCCGTCAAAGCAGTCTGATGTCTAGTGAGGACTAATGTGCAGCTGGCATGCCTATATTGCAAGACAAAGTCTTTGTAATTGTTTTTCTGCGAGTCTGTCTTCAGTGGCCTTCGTATATATATATATATATATATATATATATATATATATATATATATATATATATATATATATATAGAGAGAGAG
>LD345063.1:91925-113226 GCA_001465055.1 Ptychodera flava
ATATATATATATATATATATATATATATATATATATATATATATATATATATATATATCGGAATGACATGTGCCACTTTGCCGAAATGCTGGCATTTCGGTAAAACTAAGTAAAGTCATACTCTTAAAGAGGCACTCCCATTCGGTAACATTTTTAAAACACATTGTTTTAATGCCAACGGTCGATATTTGACGTGGCGACTGCGCGCGGATCGCGAGATATCGATAAAACATGTCATTTCCCGAGCGTATTTTTCACATCCCGAAGTTTTACGATCTTTTCTGATTATGACGCGAAATCCCCCCGAAGGTTTGTTGTTGTGCTGATTGACGATATTCTAGGGAGTCCATAATAAGTTCGAACGACGTAATTTTACCTCCCACTGCGAAGACTTTATATACAGCATTATGCCTTTACCATAGGTCAGTTTTTGAAGACTTCTTCTTAGCTGTTGTCGTTTTCATTATTCTAAATCAGATGTATTATATTTTTAACCAATACCACATAAACATCAGTTTTTACGTGTAAAATATTAGCCGCCTCTGATGACTACATTTTGTCGTCTGCCACACAGTACGTGTGGTTCGCCGCGCGCGTGGTATGCGTCTATGCATACCATCCGCGCGCAGTCGCCACGTCAAATATCGACCGTTGGCACTAAAAAAATGTGTTTTAAAAATGTTACTAAGTGGGAGTGTCACTTTAACAATGCCAGACCTCAATACTTACTGCTGGTTGGTGTTCTCCAATTCAAGAGTCATGGTACTATGGACGAAAAATCTTAAAAGTTTGCGCATAACTGAATGTTTCATTTATTCCTGATAATCTATAATTTATGAATTACTCTTTCGTAAAATATTCGGTTTGGCATGGCAAATTGATTATGTTGTCATATTTTTTTGGCAAATAGACCAGGCTGCCTTGTGTTGTATTGGGGTATTAGAATCCACATCATCACAACATATTCACGTCACAGGGACAGCCTTCTGATCCAGATGAGAATTATGAAAAAATGACAAAGCAATACTCTTATCTTTAGTTTTATTTTAAGGCCAGTTAGAATGCATCTGTATGCTACTACCTGAAATATTTTTCAATAATTTTTTATAACAGAATATATATTTTTAGCAATTAAAATGTATGTCTGAAACATGAGTTTAACTGCCCTTAACGTTAACACACAAAAAATAGAAATCACAGACACACTTCTTAAGAAAATGCAAATTTAGGTCGAAATATCGTGATTCAAGTTGTCAAAGAACGTACTGAAAACTGATTTCTATAAATCATGTGATACTTCTGTATAAAATTACAACGAAATAACCCCAGCTGGGCTGCCAGTTATGTAGGCTTCCCTTTTTATACAGTTTATAGGAGGTTTCTATCCCAGTATTCGTCAGAGAATTCTTATTATTAGTTAAAGAGACTATTTCTTGCCCATGAACCTCGAAACGGTGCTGAAGAAACATTTACAGTGCTCGAAATTAAATGTATTCAACTCGAAATCTATATACATGTATCATGAACTCATGGAGTAAGTAAATTCTGGCTAGAAATTATAAGAAGTTCCGCCCTGTCTACATCTTACTTAATACTACTGTGATTAAGTACAATCACCTCTATTTCGGATATAATGCCACATTTTCTAAACGCTATAGTGCGTGGCTAGCTACAATGAAGCAACTCGGGGATGCCTACACAAATAGTGAAAAACGGTGGTGGGAGTTCGACAATTATGGGTACGAAAGTTGAAAATGCGATATACGAATCCAAAATGGGAGTTCGAAAGTTGAAAACGCGATATAATAATAAAAAATGTGATATACGAATCCAAAAAGGGAGTTCGAATTTTGGCCTTGATTACGCGCCATACTATATCACTGAGAGCTGCGTTGACCAACTACCGTATAGTACCGAAACGTTTTCCGGCGTGTCATATTTGGTGAAAACCAATTCCTAAATAATATCCTCTGATCTTACAACCTGTTTTAACAGAGAAAAAGAAGGGGGAGTTGCCCAATTTTTGGTGCGAAATAAATTGAAACACCTCTCAGATTGCACCATTGCATACATCAATTTGTCAAACTTTTCTACGCGAGAAGCGGACATACCACTCTCGTGCTCTCCCCCTTGGGGTTTTAGTACAGTTTTACTGGCTAGGTTGCAAACAAATAATGACCCGATTAAAAAATACTGACTCTGACTGATGGTCTTGTACTACGTTTACAGAAATGTAAGATTTGCAAATGACACAAGAAGGTCCCATATTTTACCGAGTGCAAAATAAATTGAAACACTTCTCCGATTGCTCCAATACACACGTCGATTTCTCAAAATTTTCGATGCTATCTCGTGCTCTCCCTGCTTTGAGTTTTTTGACAGTTTTACAAGTAAAATACAAATTGAAAAAAACCTCTCAGATTGCACCTGATTGTTCCATTGCAGACATCACTTTATCAAATTTTTACACGCAAGGGTACAACATCCTCTTTCACTTTCCCCTCAGCCTCTTGCTTGTTCATTCGCTCTTGCTATCCCCTTCTACTTTAAATTCTGCCCCGTCAGGTAACCTAACGAAAACTCTATTATGATACCCCTCCAAATTAAACAGTACGATATGGTTGGATGCAGGTTATATTCTCAGCTTTTCTATCTGTATTTTGTTGTGACCTTGAATGAATTTCATTTTGTTGATTTTACCTTTTTCAACTGTCATGAGATAATAGTTGATAATCTAGCAGGGTACAACAGGATTTGTAAGGTCCTTACTATTGCTGTATGTTTTGTAAATTTTAAAAATAATTGTATTGATATTCAATTTTCTGAGTGGGCGGTCAGGCAAAATATCTGTGTTAGAGAGCGCGGTTACTCAAATTCATCATGGTTGGCAGGGTTTACTTGAAATTTTGGATTTTCCGTTGAAATTTCTCCACCCCAACGTAAATAATGACGGCGTTCTAATAGCATTGTGGCAAGGACTCCGTTCTGTTTTCGTCAAAGTGTCATTCGCTCAACTCCATCACTCGCGTCCCAGTCAAAATTTGGTATCTTGCCAGGCTTTCTGCATTATACACACGACAGCAAACAAAGATAAAACACGCACAAATGAATGTCTTTACCTACAAGGCACCAACAGTCTTCTAAATAAAGGAGATAACTTCGCGTATCCATAGAAAAATGGCAGATTCAACTTACGAAATCAGTTATGTCGCATTGGTACATGGGTATAACCCGCAAAACAGCTTTTAACAAATACAGCCGTCGGGTTATTAATTAATGTATTTTAAGTATGTGACATATTTATTTTCAAAATAAAATAAGAAAGAAACTTCTTTCCATCATTTCGTTCATTTTATTTTAAACAGGCAATTTCAGCCACCAAATGAGCATGCATTGACAATTTTAAAGAATGTGAGCAAAGGCACACGTGTAAATACAAAGATAATTTTTATTCAATCGAATGAGTGAAAACAACTACTTGGCAATTATTGCCCCAGCACACCATTACAATCTTACAACTGGTATAGTGGTAGGAAAATGAAAATAATTCTCTCCACTAATGTTATATCTTTATGGGTTTTTTCTTTCTAAACTATTCTCACATTTCACAAATACAATATTTTCATAAAGTATTAAGGAGTTTACTCCATTATTATAGGGTAGATATGACTTTTAAAAAACATTTTTTATGCGGTTTTTATATATTATGCAAGCCACAGCTACAAAATTCCTATCAGATTCCACTCGCAGATATTCACTAAAACATTCCATATACCTAAAATTAATTTTTGGTCGACATTTTTGAGTTATGATCTCCACAAAGTTGGTCACAGAAAGATGGATGGACGGACAGACAGACTGACAAACACACAGACTGACAGGGTGACGACAATGGCCCCTTTGGCATCTGCCCACGTCGGCCAGTAAGGTTTCTGCAATACAAACTTTGTATTATCTTTGTTGATGTGAAAGACTTCTAACATGATAACGGAAGTACAACAAAATAGAAAAAAAACATAGATTTTCATCATGTTGTAGAGTGCCTTGCTGGTCATGGTGTCTATTTTGATTTTTATGAATATCGCAGTTTACTTTAAATCTTGTTTGCCAATATATACGACAAAATCGTCGAGTGTGTCCCGACCCTTTCAGATAACTCTATTATGCTGATTCGGGCTCTGCTGTGTATGATGATGACTATTCTCAAATATTATGACTCTTTGTCAGGCAAGAAAATTTTGACAATTTTGAAAATTTTGAAATTTTTTGAAAGTTATTACGATAAAAGCCAACTTCTCGTACATCAGTCATTCATCAATTCACGCAGGACTTTTACATAAATTAACAATATACGGAATGGCTTATAACTTTGATACGTCAAAATTTATTCTTGTGTACCTTTATATCTACTTTTTTTACAATGCAAAAGCTACTCTTCATGACGACTCCATCTTCTCACGGTACATTGAAAGTCTTGTAGACTTGCAAAAACGTTCCGAACTGGGAGGCCCAGGCGAGGCTGACACCCTGCAAATGATTAGTAACTGTGCCTCTTACGTGTCGATAGCGAGCATTTCCAAGATGAGATTCGATCCAGTTTCGAAGATAGTCGTCGATGGTATAGGTCAATCAATCAATAATGAAGGGAGATTGCTTTGTGCATATGAAAGAAGAAAAGTCAATCTGAAGGAACCAAATGTGCTAACTGGTCGGCTAGCTGACATATTCAAATACGTTCTGAAACCCTGCTTTGATAATCTGAACAATGTAGATGGGTATGTGTGGACAGGGAGTACCAGTGAGGGGTTTGCCATCACAGACCACACTGCTGGAACTGAACGCTACTTGAACGACGAGATGGATTTGATTATACCAGTTGCCATGGTAACTGAAGCTTCGGGTGACAATTTGCATGGAAAAGCAACTGACAACATCAATGTTACGGATGAAGATGTTAGATGCGTTGGTGTGAGTGGAGACAGAAATGACCACGAGTGTGGTCTAATCGGTGGCTTGGGGTCATTAGTTAGCGAGCTCGAACGAGTAGGCCTCGCCGACCACCTAAAAGGAAATTCGCCATTTGAGTGGGTCAACATTCCCCTGCCTGGTTACGTACACATACACGTACGCAAAGACGAGACACAAGTTTTCACAGAAAATTTTTTGAACGAGCTGTGTATTGCTATGCCTTCGGACGGAGAAACTGAGGAGCAAGATCACTATCTCTCAAGGTCAAAACTACTGCAGGTCCAAGAAAATTACGTACAATCCCGTATGCCCGCCGTCCAAGCAGAAATAGACAAAAACTACGAGCGGTATGGAAAATTTCACGGCAGAATTGAGCTACTACAGCAAGGACCCGTTCAAACCTTAAGTGTCGTCTATACGGTCACATCAGTAGAGGGTATGAACTATATTTTGTTATCCGGCATTGTTTAGAGATTTAGATTAAAATATATGAAGTGTACGGTGGCCCCTACACGACAGTGGGATTATTTTACTGAGAAATACAAACTCTTATATATGTAGACAATATCTTTAATATTTATGAGATTTTTTACCCTAAACAAACAAATTTTGCCAGATGTAACTGTAATTATGAGAGACAAAACTCTATTTTTGACTGACCATACTTTCTAATTTCGTTGGCACAACTCTTATTACGCAAACAAAACGCAATTCTGGTGGACGCAACTCTAATTTTGGCATACACAACCCTCTAATTTTTGAGGGTTAACTCCAACATACTTTGCCAATGAATGTTATTTTCAATGTTAAGTACTTTTAATTCTATAAAAACTTCTATTCTTTTGTTCTGAGTAAATTTTAATATTTTTTTTAAAAAGTTATTCTTTAGAACGATTGATGTTTAATAGTTACAGTAATCATTCCTTTTGCATTTTACAAGAGTAAGTGATGGTGAGTAACTTGGCCGCGGGGTGACGTCATTGAGGTGACATCACAGATTTTACATTCACGGTGGCATGTATGTACCGAGGTTATCGTATGCGATATAGGAAGAGAAATAATACAGATATTATGGGACAAAAAGTACAACTAAAAGTCGTATCATTCACGCATACTGATATTTTAATTATTGGAGAAGTGGAATTCGGACTTAGATAATTAATTTCACATCGCTGTGACGCAAGTAGCCGCGAGTCTAGCCGCGAACTCGGACCTTGCGGTCAAAAATTGTCGATACTTTAAAATACACTTGTCAGTGCTGTTTTGACGTTCCTTATCTGGTTACGAAATTAAGAGCAGATGCGTATTGCACTCCATTTATCAGCATTCACTTGTAATATTTGTCTTAAATCGAAACAGGCAAACAAAATGGTGAAAAGAAATGGAGCACGACTCTGAAATAGACACATTCCTATAGGGTTTTCTTCGGCAACGGAAGATTCAATCGATGATACGATCACTGCCTAACTTTCTACCTCCGTCGACGTCACGTACTCCCGCTAAAATGGAGTACGTAATAACATAGACAGTAGAGGGGTAGGACTATATTATCTATGGTAATAGTCACCAATTGGTACGACTGAACATTAAAAAAATCACTTTGCCTACGGAAAGAAGAGTAACTTCATTGAAACGTTTTAGGCTTATACCTCCGACCGCTATATTTGCTTCGACCAGCTGGGTTAAATCGCCAACAGTAGAGAAACCGTATCTGGGTAAACATCGCTTCGACCGTATGATAAATTTAGATAATCATAATAGGCACTTTCGTGGCATATGCAAATAGGGGTCAAATGGTCGTACAGGGAACACATTTTGAAACATTTGCGTTCCCCGTCCAAAAATGGTATATTTTTTCAGTTTATTTTTGACTTAAGTTTAGTCGCTATATATTCACAGAAATCATATGCAAGATTCAATGACAATGAACGCCTGAAACAGGGATTCTTGAACCAAACGCGTGGCTTTTTGACATTTGCATGGATTTACTATAGTCCGACTTCTAAGGGGGAAATTCCTTTTGAACGTATTTTTACAGAATGGAATTCAATTTGACCAAACACCTAAATCATACTCAAAAGGAGAAAATGTATCTTCAAGGAATTAATTTTGTTGCCTTCAGAAAATAATTTCCCTCCATTGAAAAAGTTTTATTTAAAACATTTCAATTTGATGCTCTGAGAAAATCTATTTTCCATAGACAAATTAATATTATTCTAGAAAAATAAGACTTTCCTTTAAAGAATTTAGGTTTGCTACTCAAAAATAAAAAAGGTTATATGCCATCCATTTAAGAGACACAGTTCGTACTCAGAAAAAACATCTTAAAAGAGTTTTGAGTTGGTACTCTTGAACAATGTTTACTACTGTTTCATAAAATAAAAAATACTTTTGAGAAACAAATATTTTGTTTAAAGATAAAGTCAAGCGTATTTTATTAAAAGTTAACGTTTATTTTGTTAAAAAGTCGTATTTTGTTTTTGCTAAGTGTTTAAAAACAGTTTACCCCCAGATAAAGTGTCCCCGCATAGAATTAAATGTTTGCTTTAGAGAAAAAATCTCTTATAAATATTAAAGATATTGTCAAGAAAAATAAGAGTTGATATTCTCAATAATAATGTTCCGTTATCCGTGTTGGGGCAACGAAGAAGTGAGTATGATGATCGTAATTGCTTTCTCTCAGTGACAAATATGTTATACTGATTGCCTAACAACTTGAAGGTCTAGCAATACCAACTGGGAAGGAAGATGGTGTGATTACACTCAGCAGTGAAGGTGGTGTGAACATTAAGAAATCGGTACCGTAGCCTGACCAAATTGCCAAGGGGGCTAAAACACAGCTCAGCTAGGATTTTTGTCATTTACCACAATTTACATATTTAGAGTCTGGAAAATTTCGGGGGTGGGAGAGGTAGCTGACCCCCCCCCCTCCACAGGCTAAGGCCCTGAGTTCACTTTGCTAATATCGTAATATTTAATTTAATAATACATAAGGTAACATTATTTTTCAGGCGGTCCGAGCGAAACTACAGCAAAATTTGAGCAAACAGTTGACGGCGCCTTGGCGCTGGTCTGCAAAGAATGGCCGTCCATCGCCAGGCACTGGCTAACACGTGCTCGGAAATGGCCAACAGATGATGTTGTGCGTATAATAGTGGCCAGCGGCTGCCATATTGTTCCAAAATCGTATCCAGGGGAAGGCGGTGATGAATGTCTGCAGTGGAGACTCTCTTTTTCTTTGGCTGAAAGAACTCTTGCTCACGAGTTCGCAGAGAAACAGAGGATGTTCTATATTGTTGTGAAGAAGATTTGGCGAAACTATCTGAAGGTAAATACCTGTCTTATGGAGATACTTTATGTCTTTTTTCTATATTTTTGAATTGTACAATTTTTGAACGGCGCACTGATATATTGAAATCACTGTCATGTAGTTTATCAGATTTTTAATGCATAATTTTGTGAAAACACTATTTCCTATGTAAAACATGTGATTTGATTATTTTTAAACCCCGAAGTTATCAAGTTGAAAATAATTCCGATTCACTTTCAGTTAAATGATGATTATACGGCCCGCCATATCATCAGTGAGTTACCATTGAATCCTATGGAGCGCATGGTATTCGATATGTGCCCGAGAGCAGGTGACAATTTGTCCGACGCCAGGAGGGCAAATGTCTCCGCCTGCGAGGGCACATAAACCCAAGTATTCAGCCATTAATATTTTTATTACATACCTCTTCACATTTAACGCTTTATGATATTTAGCTACATGCAGGGCATTCTTAAACAATTTTACCATAATCAACCAGCATCAATATAATTAACATTATAGATCTAGCGTTAAGCGTCTACATTGACGTCGAAGGGCTTCAACGAACCGGTAACTATGGAAACCGGTCCGTACATCGTTTACACTGCCTACTGGATGTTCCTATTGAAATCAATGCTCTCTTTTACAAAGTATGGGACAATTTATCAGTATGCCAGCGGTACATAGTTATTAATTCGAAATATAGAGGACTGTTGATATTAAAACTTCAAATAAATATTTTTATAAAATGTAGTCAAGTGTCAAATGTTTTGTGCTATTGTATGGGCCAATATGTCAGGTATAGAGAATGAAATGTCTCATAGGTAGACACTTTCAAACGTTTATAGAAAGTTGTTGACACGGAAACTTCAAACAAATATAGTGCAATAAATATATTATCAGAGCTTCCGTTAATGAAACTCCTGCGTATTTCACGCATAATATCTCTGAAGTACGCAAATTGGCATCTGTGTAATCCGATACGCATTGGAAAAAAAGTCTCCAAAACAAGGCATGAGCACACGTGGTTTCCCTCCAATGTGTAGTTTAAAATAATTAAAAATGTTGGCTGACAAAAATGTTAATGATTTTGAAATATTTTGCCCTACATCCTGCCAATCACGTCGCGTAAATTGTTTCTTTCAACTGAGGCTGTACCAATACATGTAACATGTTCAATAGAGTTCATCGTTATTTCAAAATATGTTCTTTTTCCATTGCTACTGATTTGTACTTTTAAACCCTGAAGATCTTAGCGTCGAATATCAACAATTAAAGCTAATGCTAAACAGACTTATGACCGTCTGTACGCTTCTTTACGAATATCTTTTTCCGAGTATTGCAGTTGGCCTTAATTGCAGTCGTGATTCCAGTCTCATCTGTCCCATGTGAAAGTGGGTTACCCAAAACAGGATCAAAACATCTAAACGTAGTTGTCTGCGTGAAGATGTCATAAATAATCTGATGGTGATAACCGTGGAAGGCCCAAGACTTAGCGAATTTGACTTCAGGGCAGCGATGATAGAGTTCAGGCAGCAAAGACATCGTCGGAACTGGTAGACAGAAAAAGTAAAGAATTGAATACCGTTGACAAAGAATATACCAGAACATTATTAACGATTGTAAAACTCATCAAAGAAAAAACATTGTCACTGCTAATATTTATTGAACACTAGTTCATCGATTTTTGAACCGGTTTTCGATATCACGTATACAGCTATGGTACTTAATGTTTAAATGGTAAAATAATGTTTTTCGAGTATTACATTGAATGTTTTGTATGATATGGTCCTATAGAAAAGTTCAGGCTAATCCATATTTCATGGCATTTATATTTTGCCTAACTTCTGCCAAAGCATGCCAGGAGCCCGTCTTTCGCTCTTTTGTGGTAAATCCTATGGCTAGACAAGCTTGTTTGGCCTTGCCGTGTGTGAACACGTGAGGTAACAAAGTCTACTGACTTTAGAGAATGAAAGCGCATTGAAATTTTATTTTATTCCATATGTTTGTACACTGAAAAACAAACTTCCTGAAAGATTAGACATTTTGAAAACCAAGTGATCTCCTATGTTTTGTTTGAAAATCATGGCCACCCTTTGCAGTTTTCAAATTTTGGATGCCCTTAGTGGATAACCAACCCCCCCCCCCCCCCCCCCCNNNATCAGACTCCAGCAGTATATAGACATTAAAACATTCATTTTAGCAGATGGTATGATATTATTTTCAAATTGGCAAGGCCTAAAAATGATCTGGAAAATAATGTTTGATTAACAGGAACCAAAGGTACTCTCTTCGTACCACATGAAGACAACCATGTTCTGGGTTAGCGAACAAACATCCCCCGACCAGTGGAAGGAGACCAACCTTGGAGACCGATTCATGGATTATTTCGATCAACTAATACGGTTCTTGGAGCAAGGCAACGTGCCAAATTTTTTCTTGCCCGAAAACAACATGCTGAGCCACATTCCGAAGAGGGAGATTAAAGAGACACTTCAGAAAGCCAAAAACGTCCGCAGAAGGCCTCTTAAGTATATACAGGGTCTATCCTATGGTTTTAAGGTCATGCATTTGGGAAAATAAGTATTGCGTCACTGATGGCTAAATTTCAAAGAATAATTAGTGCAACTCATTTATTATGCTGTTGTTTAGTTAGATGCAGATGTACTTTCCCATGTGGTCAGTACAGATGTGCCAAGAGTAAGTACTAAGTAAAGCCAAAGCTACTGTGCAAGAAGAAGCGAAAAATAAAAAAGAATCTTAAGAAAGTGAAAGTATCTGAAACCCCTCAGGTAGTATAATTGTCTTGTAGTATAATCGTAGATCCTTACACTCACTGATGTGTATAAGGTTCCCGATATAAACGACGTCATATAAATATGAATGTTCATCATGAGATATATTGCAATTGCATTTTCGGTCACAAAGACAACATAAGCTAGTGCACATTTGGGTAATTAAATTAGAATTATCCCCTTTCGCATGATCTCTAAAAAAATTATGTTTACAAAAGAAAATATAATGTAGTTACAAGAGATGTCCCAAAGATTTCTGAATATTTTGCTAATTAGTTCCATTCCTAGAGAAGGGGCATGATAGTTGGACAGGAGGTATCTGTTTCCATGGCGACACTTTGAGATGAGTTCTGATAGCTTGTTCAGCAGGTTAGGCTTCTCAGCATTGATGATGAACAGGAATAGGAATGGAACATCCAGCACACTATGTGGAAACACGCATAACGGAGTCAAGAACACGCAGAACCACGGGCGGAACAAAAGAAGCAAAGCAACGGAAACCATTCGTCTGATGGTCGCTACAGAGAACAAATGTAGCGTGAAACTCTTAGCCTAAGTGCTCTTTTCTACTTGTTATCAATTTTTACCGTAAATCGCTCTGCCGTAGAGCTATTGAGCACTCTTTTACACCATAAAGCTTTCCGAACTTTATAGGCTCTCTCTCTCTCTCTCTCTCTCTCTCTCTCTCTCTCTCTCTATATATATATATATATATATATATATATATATATATATATATATATTCATCTGTCTGATGATATGCAGGATGCATGAAACTTAAGTAACAGATATTATTACTTTATACTTGAAGTAATTTGTATTATTACTCATAACGCTGTGATTTAGCATCGAGCACTGTAATCGTTGAGTTTATTTACAGTTTACAGTTTACTTAAATAATAGACCTCTTTTCATACAATCAAAAATTGATTCTTTTATAGAAATTGTAGTTGAAGATTGGCCTCATTATCGACAAGTTTTTCTTTTATTCTTTCCTACTATAACTAACAAAATCAGCGTTGTCTTCACGTGACAAACTAGTTCTTTAGTCCAGATACATGTGCTAAGTTCTTTCATTTTTAAAGTACTTTCACAAAGTATATCATCAATGATGTCGATGCGAAGAACAAGTCAAAAGTACTGCTATGGCAATGGAAGACTATGCAAAATACCTCAGACGACGTTGAAAGAATCTGGCACTCGTCAGGTAGTTGTGTCTTTTTTATCTCAGTGTAGTTTCTTACTCACTTTAATTTTAAATAAAATATGAATTATTTTTGCCCGAAACGTAAACATGAATGATTGTTGCCAGAGATATCACAAACGAAGTACAGGTTACCCATGTATGGTGGGTACAATTCATTACATCACTGCGATTCGGATTTAGTTTCGTAGGCCTTTTTAGCTCCAGTTCTTATTTTTTTTGTAGGAAACATAAAGTATCGATAGATGTTCAAAGGGTTTCTACAAGGTTTCAAAATATACGCTACTTTTAGATTTTACTCTTCATGATATTTCAATACATTTCACAGATTATCGATATCGGGCAAGATAGCATGAATTACAATGCTGTTGTGTCACAAAATGATGGTAACCAAGCTCATCTTACAGTAAGCGACGGCAGCAAAGATCAGAAGACATTGAATTTTATGATGTTATCAACTCTATTTGTATTGAGATCCACATATATGTTATCAAGATTTCATTTTATTGCAGTAATTGTCTTCTATTGCTATCTATATCGTATATTGATAGAGTGAAAAGTGTTTAACAAATCCCACATTTGTCGTGAACTTAAGTGCACATGAGATTAAAATCTAGGTAAGAACATCAGTATATACATTGTAAATACGATACAATTATTCTTCTTACTTTCATGAAGTTCACTGCATTCGTTATTTCATAAATTGACATTGTCATCTATTTCCATGTTTCTGTCATCAATGTAGACTTGGACAGATATACCGTTCATTTGCATACAAAGAAAATAAAACGTCTTGAAAGATCTCAAGAAAATGGAGGACTCTGAATTTACCAAAGTAAAAAGGCGTACCCTCATTTTATGTTGTGAGTTATGTAATTTTTAAAACTTCCCCTAATAAAATGTATACGTTGCAGACATGCAATCGGCCTATGGCTCATCGGTGCGTGTTTGATCAACAGAGAATTTTGTTGAATAGTATATATCTTATAGTAAATGTGCTCTGTCTAGGTGCACATGCACTGTTTAGCCGCGAGAGTACTTGTATTAATCGACATATAGTAAAAAAAAATTTGACACTGGAATATCAACTGTATCGACCGAGTGTATCAATGGAAAAGAGCGAATTGGCCAGCATCAAATGACAATGTGCCTTTTATGACCCAGTGTTTTGTTTCTGTAATTTTCAATCGAATTCATATGTTATTCGAGATTCGTGCCTACAGAGGTACCTTTGATAATAATAGTTTATATCATTAAAGACAGTGTTTTTAACGGTCAGGGAGGGAAAACATAAGCTATCAAAGGCGGCTTTCCGGCCATCGGAGTGTAAAACGATCAACAGATTGTAATATGATAGGATTTATAACTTGAGATTTGTAGGGTCCTCCATTTCTTTGATTTTATTGGCGATTTTCTTATGATACTTAATTTCATCCTGTTTGAATTTATCCAGCGCATACAGTGTTTTTACTTAATTTTTAATGACTGTTCGACTTATACGTTATTTATGCGTTACGTAAATGTCTGATATTACTAGCACCAATCTTTAAGATCAGGAGTGGTCAACCTTTTTTCAATAAGAATATAAAGCTTACAACTCGATTTCGAGGCATGTACTGCCTTAATCTCAAACCATGTTCTATTGCAAAGTCCAGCAATGTCGTAACGTAAAGATGTTAAAATAATCGATGTCTTCCTCACTTTACAGACAATAATAATACTGTTGTATAGCAAAACAAAAAAAGAATTTCGATGCAAATAACGCCAAAAAGTGGAAAAAGATCTTAAGAAACTGCGAGACGCATCTGCCAGAAAAGTATATCCTGTTGTCATTATCGTTTCCTTGGATCTGATATTAGTGACAGTGTAGCACAGGCCTCTATGTCATCACTGCAAATGTCAAGTGAGAAACAAATGAAAGCTTTGGCTGTATCCTGAACGGCTTTCGGTCGACAACTCATTCAGAGGGGCTGAGTAGCGATGGAATTGACCGTTGACAAATGTTTATGTCATAATAGGCTTAAAGGCGCCCTTCTCAATCCCAGGTTCTCGCATTAGCAAATGTGTCAATAGCTCATTAACAGTTTGTCATTCTTTTGTTTTCCATTGAATATTTTATCAAGTACATAATATTTATATTAGATAAATCTGATAATTGAGTGGGAGATTTAAGTACAGCAAAACTTGGCACAAATAATTAGAGCGAGTACTTACTATTGTGTCCATTGCCCCTCCAGAACTCAGTTGTATTATACTGGAGCATCTTTTCATACCGAATTCGTGTTTACTGAATTAAACTACAACACTATATGGGCAGAATGGGCAATGGAGATATATACCTTGTTTTATAATGTTATTCGCAATATTTTGTTTCTTATGTGGACTTCAGAGCGATAAACTGATGGAGCTCTGAAAGAGGGGAGGAAGAGCAGTGCGAGTTGAGAGTGTAATATCTCAAAGTCAAAATATGGAGTGCCGTGAAGAGCTAGATTGTCAAATTGGATGTAAAAAATTAGGAGATCTGTGAAGAGACTGTCAAATTGAACTTCGAAAGATGTCTGGAAGCCATAGCAATGTCGCTGTAACTTTATTCACAGTTGCTGTAGTTACAATCAGCTTTCAAAATATTGAAGAACGTTTCAATGCCATGGATGAACTGCTCAGTGAAGTTACCATTACCGGGCTTCATCTATAAGATCTTGCTTATGGGTTTAAAACAACCTGAAAACAATCTAAAGTTTGTAATTTAAAAGCTTGACCAGTGTTTTCTGACGATCATATCAGCATTAAGATCCGTTTAGCTTTTCGATAAACAATATATGTCCTAGCAACAGGCAGACATGTAGATGAACCGGAAAGCGTCCACGGAACCGTCAATTGTAAATTGAACTCTCCTCTACAAGATCAGCAAAGTAGGAGAACAGGCTTAAGGTAGTATCGTGCGCCTCGAAAGACTTTTTTCAACTTCAACTGTTCTCTTTCAAAATCAGAAATAAAAATAAGGGGGTCACAGTGCAAATTTTGGTATTAGGGAAACAAATTACCAAAGATTAACCGATATTGGAAATTCCGAATGGCCGCCATCATTGTGTTAAGTCTACAAAGAAAAAAGAAATTTTCGATTTTTGAAAAACCTAAGACGGTGAAAAGTTTTCCATCACCTAGAGCTTTAAGATGAACCCCCACAAGTGGTATATCAGAAATGAATTGGTAAAGTTTGAAAGCCCGAATATCTGTCCCCGAGGCGTGTTCTAACGCATTGTCACTTTGATGTTTGTGCTGATGTGTACACATACATATGAACACAAACATCAACTAAGGCAACAAAACTACAACACGCAAGAACAAAAAATTTCGATTGGATCAACTGTATTATAAGTTGTAAATAATTATGATATTCACGTATTACATAATTTAGATGGTGGAAGCCAGGTTTGTTTCTTTACAGAGACAAGCAAATCGGAAATTGACGCAAAAAAGTTTCCAAGCAACAAGTTTAGATCAATATCATGTATAAACACGGGCTGCTGTGATGTTGAACGACCAGAGTGTCATACTTTAAAGGTATACAGTCACCTGTAATCTAAATATGCCCATATATGGTCAAAGGGGCGTTCCTTGGTATTCAAAATGCCCATGTGAGGGCGCTGGTTTTAAAAAGCGGCCTCCCGCTTAAAATCTGTGATTGGCTAGATTATCTCTGTCCATGGTAACTGTGGCGAAATTGGGACAGGTGACAGTATACCTTTAATGCAGGAGAACAAAGTTTACTTTTGTATATGATAATTACGCATTACCACTCAATATTTTTCAGCGCTCAGTGTCACTTCGAGTCTTCCATCAAATCTAAGCACTATGAGACAGGTTGATCAATGTTCAGATGATATACCTGAATATGATACTCTAGCGCCAAGTACACAAGAATTTTGAACATGAAGATACTGAAAGTGGCTCCACACACACGGGTCAGTCACAATCAGGGTGCTCTAGACAGATTTCGACATGTTACGCTCTAATATAAAAAATGTTGAGCAAAATTTAATGAAACATTGTTGTTAATATGAAACAACCAGTAGAACCAAACAGGCCCCATCGAAATAATGGAGATTTTGTGATGATTTTGAGCTGAGCAGTGAAAAAAGTACCCTAAAAATGGGTCAAAATGGGCGTTACACTGTTTCATCTGAAAAAGCACATTTTGTAAACTCACTTTTTGAAACTGTTAGATTATTTTTTTGATTATTCAGAATATTTAAAGTATCATATTGTAACGTTCGGTAGAGATGCAAGGAGACACGGCAGCTTGAGTCATCAATACCTGGTTCTTTTATTTCCAATTCCACATTAATTCAAGGCAAATCAGTAGTACATTCCTGCCAGTACATTCAGTACAGAATAGTGAACTCTTTATGCCAAGGTAAAGGAATGACATGGAGAAGAAGAAGACCTGTGTACAAGAAGTACAGAGAATACCCATGTAAATAATTACACTACTGTTTCAAGTTTCCACTGAGAAATCAAATTCACATACCTCTACATGCAGCACAGTAACAAATTCAATATATTGTTGCATCAGAGAGATTACATGCTGAGCAATGGATAGACGGGGTGGCTATGTCACCACAGCATTACAATAATAAAGACTTGTTGAATACAGTACTACAATTTGGACTGCATGTGAATAATGCACAAAACTCACCCTGACAGGATGCAACCTGTGTCTGTAGCCTCATACAACCTCTGCAGTTATCACACTAAAACACCTGTTTAAGTAATAGGACAGCGGTGTGAGTGTCTTGCAAATTGTACAGAACATTCCATCAGTGTACGCTACGTGTAAACATTACATTACATTACAGTATGGCCGCTCTAAGAGTCTACTGACAAAAAGACCATCAAAATGTCCTGTGTTCGGAATGGCTATGACTAGGAGTCACATCATAAAGTACTAGACTCGGTTTTGTGTCAACAGTAACGTGAAATATCAAAGCAGAAAAATACTGTGGCCATGAACGGTAAACGCTGGCCGCTGAACACTTGTCTGTGTGTCCGCACACATGTGCGTACGTTCGCATCCAACCAGATACGAACTGAAAACGTCTATAGAATTGAATGAAAAGTATTCTGAAAGACTTCAAATACAACACAAGGACGCTTACCTAGAAGGGGTTCATGTGTGTTCTCTGCATGTTGTTATGAACGCACTCAAATTGTGATAAACTGACCGCTAAAACTTTCGATGTGCGCGCCAGAAATCACTGCACTATCAGATCTTTTGTGATCTACACATGCGCCTGACAAAGTGCGCCCTCAAACACCTGAGTGAACAAAATTGCAGCCTCACACACTTCCCTGCTTGACGGTTAATGTCCCCATAACCGGCATTATAACGAGAAATACACTAAACATTGCAAAATACAACATTAACAATTCTGTGAATTTAGTAACTGTGTCATGAATAAATGCGACTGAACTAAATTTGCAAGAACTTGCGGATCAAGTTTTGATGCTAATTTAGCATTAGCATCACCAGAATTTGACTCACTAATTGCCGATCGAGGCAAGTGATGTGGATTTGAATGTAACCCGGTGTTAACCCTTGTTGATCGCCTCAACTGTGGATGAGTGTCATCCGTCACAGAGTGTTCGGACTCTACACTGGAATGTTCAGGCAATCCTGTCCTGGAGGGTTGTGGTGGCTCTGAATGGGTTATCAAGGTACGATCTTGATCTTCTGCCTTGGGGTCATCGCCTGGAACATCTATGGAGATGCAAGTAGCAGTTTCCTCAATCTCTGGTTGACTCACCACTTGATCCCAGCAATGCAAAAGTCATCGTCAACTTCACTATTACCATCCTCGGAATGTTCATCTTCGAGGGCTATTTCTGGATTATAACCGTTGTCAATATCCTTGATCATATGCCTAGCATCAAGCAACTCACACCTGTTCACAGTTTTCACTGGCAGTTCCTCGCTGAAAGGTTCAACGACATAAGTGTGACCTCCCGTGTCCAGCCTTTTGATCACACGGTATGGTTCTGCACTCCACTTGTCCTGAATCTTATTCCTGCCTCTAATGGCTCTGTTCCTACAGAATACAGTCGTGCCTATGGGCAAATCAGTGTTGTCCGCCTTGGCATCATTCCTATCTCGCCTCCTCTTAGCTTCTTTCTCAGTATTTTGGGACGCAGCCTCAAAGGCTTCGTTCAATCTCTTCTGGTGTTCAAAAACCCAATCATCCATCTGGCTCTCTGTGCTTGCACAAGCCTCTGTACCCAGTAGATGATCTATTGGAAGGGTAGGCTCTCTTCCAAAGAAAAGATAGTGTGGCGAATAGCCAGTGGAGGAATGTGGCGTAATGTTATACGCGTAGACAATCTCCGGCAAGTGTTCAGGCCATTTCCGTTTCTTCTCAGGAGCAAGAGTACGCAGCCTATTGTGAAGGGTACGGTTAAAGCGTTCGCACTGGCCGTTCCCTTCCGGGTGATATGCCGTGGTATGACTTTTCCTGACGCCATAAACTCGACAGAGTTCCTGTATCACCTTGCTTTCGAAATTGCGACCCTGGTCGCTATGGCTCCGTTGTGGGACGCCAAATCTCACAAACCAATCTCTAACAAGAGTGCGCGCTACAGTCACAGCTCTCTGATCCCTTGTTGGGATTGCCTGAGTAAACTTTGTGAATATGTCGGTGAGGACAAGAACATCTTCTATGCCGCTGGAACTGGGTTCGAGCACTGTGAAATCCATTGCGAGTACTTCTAGTGGTCTTGAAGCAGTCAAGGAGCCCATGGTGGGGTGTAACCGCTTCCCTGCTTTGGCCAAAGTACACCGTTGGCAAACGCGACAATAGTCAGCAACTTCTTTTATCATGCCTGGCCAGTAACATCTGTTCCTAACAAGTGCAGTAGTTTTCTCTGCAGACTGGTGTCCAACCTGATCGTGAACGGCGCTTAGAACTTTTTCTTTTAGAGAACTTGGAAGTATCAGCTGATTTGATTGACTTCTCTCCCTGCGTCATACACAACACGATAGAGAACACCGTCTTTTTCTTGGATCCTTTTCCAATTTCGAAGAAGTTTACGGGCTTCTTTTGATTCTTTCATCAGTTGGCGATTGGTTGGGGCGTGTCTGGAATTCCAGTAGAACCACAGTCTACCCACAACATCATCAGTTGACTGCATCAGCTTAAGGTCACATTCCTGGATCGAGGGAAATGTAGAACTCGCCCTGGGTTCCATTTTGCTTGACTTCGCCCTAACTTTGTTAAGCAGCACCCTTGCCGTTTTCTGTTCAGCTTCAATACGGACAACCTGGGGCACAGGTGTTGAGGATCTGGCACTCGAAGTGTCCTTAGTGACGACGTCTATGTGGATTTCTTCTAGTCTGGCATACTCTCCCTGATCAGTGTGATTCCTTTTCCGGCTTAATGCATCAGCGTTCCCGTTACTTTTTCCAGATCTGTACTTTATACTGAAGTTAAACTGTGCCAACTCAGCTGCCCATCTCGTCTCAGTGGCTCCTAGCTTGGCAGTAGTCAAGAGGTAGCTGAGCGGGTTGTTGTCTGTGTAGACGGTAAATTCCGCACCAATAAGGAGGTCGCGATATTTCTGGGTGATAGCCCAAGGTAGTGCTAATAGCTCAAGCTTCATGCTAGAGTAGTTCGACATATTTCGCTCATTGCTTGTTGGCGTGTACTCTCTTGTCCTTTTTCTTACCATGTGTATTGTCAGGTTTCTTCAACAGGTTCTGTAGAGGTGCAGCTATCTTTGCATAACCTGGTGTGAACCTCCTGTAGTAGCTAGACAGGCCTAGAAACCCACGCAACTCACGCTCCGTCTGAGGTCTTGGCCAATCTTGTACTGCCTTCACTTTCTCAGGCAACGGGGCAGTACCATCTGCACTCACGGTATGGCCTAAATAGTGGACCTTTGTGTGAAAAAGCTGGCACTTTTCCGGTTTGACTTTCAAATTGAGTTTAGTCAACCGTGACAAGACCATCTCAAGGCACTCCAAAGTTTCCTTGAACGTTGATCCAAACACTAGGATGTTGTCCAAATACACAAGGAGGGTCTGGAAGTTTTGATCGCCAAACACCTTGTCCATCAGCTTCATAAATGTAGCCGGTGCTCCTGACAAACCAAATGGCATCTTGACAAACTCATAGTGACCACCCGTGCCTGACAGGAAGGCAGCTTTCTCGACGTCCTGCTCAGCGACCGGTACTTGATGGAAGCCATGGGCTAGATCGAGACTACAAAAGTACTTTGCCCCATTCAACACGTCCAGTGCCTCCTCTATTCTGGGGAGCGGATACGCGTCCTTGCGCGTCTTGGCATTCAGTGCGCGATAATCCACACATAAACGCAGTTTCCCGCACTTTTTGCGATAGGAGAGGCGTATGGACTGCTCGACTCCCTTATAACACCCGCATCCAGGGATCTCTGGAGGTATTCTCTCACCTCGTCCCATTGATGTGGTGGCACTCTCCGGTAGGGTATCTTAACTGGAATGTCATCAGTGGTGTGTATTTCATGTTCAACCAAATCGCAGGAACCAATGTCGTTGTCATGCATACTAAAGGTTTGACAGTACTTGCCAACTACCTCATTCAAGTCATCTTGTTCCACTTCACTAAGTTCACCAACATCCATCTTTGATACAATGTCCTTCACAATGGATGATGTTGTTTCGTCCCGATTGGACATTCTCACTTTGACTGAGTTCTCGTCAATCTTATGAAATGTGACAGTCGGTTCCAGAGTTGCAGACTTAGCAACTCCAATGGGCGTACGTGGCTGCAAATAGACATCAGCATCACTGAAGTTAGCAATTTGCATGGGAACTCTGCCAGCACGACCCACAGACACATATGACGCTCCTATTGTGCAAGTCCATTTCGTAACTCAGCCACGCGGGCTTCATGTCTTTCAATGACGGCGTGATATACTTGTCCCTTAGCAGCAGGCCTGACAGAACCTTCAACAACACTGATTGATCGAGCGGGGACCAAAATAGGCTTC
>LD345063.1:126612-137632 GCA_001465055.1 Ptychodera flava
ACATCTATTTCTCTGTAGCAGCATGTCCAAATTGATTGGATGTGTATAGATGTGTTGAAATTTCAATATTTGTCTTTTTAGGGCAATTTATGCCATTTATGGTCAAATCTGTAATCTGTAATTTGTAATCTGTATTCTCTGAAAGGGCTTGTCCAATTTCTTTGAAATTTGCTACACAAAGACGATTATTCATGCAAATTTATTCAGTATTTGCTATCGAGAAACTTTCAAAGTTCAACCCCTTTTGTGTGTTTTTGTTTTGGGATTTGTTGGATAGATGGCATTCTACGTAGTGTATTGTTGAATGTTAAAACATGTGTTGCTGTTGTTTTTTGAGGCTGTTTTTTGAGAAAAAAGAATTGAAAATGCCTTTTTAAAAGCAAAATAATACATAATGACTTGATATGTTGTTTCATCATTATTGACGTGTTTCTACTTGTTCACCCATTCTTGCATTCATCATTGCAATAAAATGCTGTGAAAAACATGAAACTTATGTGGCCTGCATCTGTTTACCTTGATCTTAAAAGGCAAATACAACTTTCTGTCTTGACAACCATACCATAGTTTCAATGTTTTACCTAGTGTACCTGCTTGGTTTGTATGCAGGAAACAAGTAGAAAACAGGTTCTATAATTTCATAATTTTCAAGTGATCAGAATACAAAAGTCCTGAAAAGATAAGATAATCACAACTTCCAGTATAAGGGATACAGTCACTTTAAATGTACAAATTAAAATTAAAAATGTGCCCGGAGGATGTACTAAAAAATACAGAAAGTTGCTTTCTGTCGGTAAAATCTAAAAAAAATTCAAAATTTTACAGACTTTTGCAGATTTTTTTTTAAGGCCTTTGTCTTCTTATTTATTTATTTTTTATTTTGCAAACTAGTTTGAAGATTTTTTTTTTCCTAACTTTCTGCTCTGAAATTTTTTTTTCTGTTTTTGACCACCCCCCTCCCAAGATCTAATGGTCCGTCCCTAATATTATACTTCGTTGATAGGGCTGAGGTAACGAATTTACTGAGTCTTGTAGCAATTACTGCGGCCATGAGTTCCAACCGGGGTAGTGTTAGTGATTGTTTGTTGATCGGCGCGACGCGCGTCTTTGCCTTTACCAGCGTAGTGTGATCCCCTGACTTGATGTAGACGGCGCTTCCATAGGCCTTGTCAGATGCGTCGGCAAAGGCGTGTATCTCAACGTCAGACTCTGGGTTGTCATGTGGAAAGTTGCGTCGTGCGATATCGATGCTGGTGACCTCGTTAAGGTCATTGGCGATTGTTGACCATGTGTTGCGCAGTTCAGCAGAAATGGGCGTGTCCCATTGATGGTCGAGTTGCCATAGTTTCTGTATTAGTAGTTTTGCACGAATATGTACAGGTGACAAGAGTCCGAGCGGGTCATACAAACTGGCTGAATAGCTGACAATGTTACGTTTCGTAGTAAGCGAGCCGATTTGAGGCGAATCAAGCTGTTTGAAATGGAGCGAGTCTCCGTTGGCTTCCCATTTCATACCGAGTGTTCCGGTAGTACAAGAACTTTTCAATTTGTTGTCTTTGGCGGCGATTTGTCGAATAGATGGGTCGTTCGAGCACCATGATCGAAGATTAAAACCGCGAGTAGCGAATAGTTTGTTCGCGTCTTCATAGAATTGTGAGGCTTCAGAGGTATCGCGACATCCGGTTATGACGTCATCCACGTACATATCGTCGCGTAGATTGTTAGCAGTTGCAGCTGGCAAGTCAGTATTGTCATCTACCAATGTTTTGACTGTTGCGTTCAGGATGAATGGGCTACATGTTGCTCCAAATAGTACAGAACTGAACTGATAAGTTACAAAGTCACTGTTTACGTCGTTCACATCTGATAGCCATAAGAACTTGGTGTATTTGCGATCATCGGGGTGCAGGATTATTTGTAGGAATGCTTTCTCAATATCGCTTGTCAACGCGACCGGATTAGAGCGAAAGCGTAGTTGGATCGCTGTTAAATCGTTTAGAAGTGATGGACCGGTGTCGAGGCAGTCGTTTAAGCTGGGTTGACCTGGCCCACCTGTTGCGCTGCAATCGTAGACGACTCGTATTGGCGTAGTGTCGCTGTCGCGTTTCACGGCTCTGTGCGGAAGATAATGTCCTTCTGAGTTATCATCTTCATTCACTTGTTCGATGTAGTTAGATTCCAGCTGTTCCGAGATGATTCTATCGTACATGTAAACAATGTCACGTGGTAATTTCTGGATCATGTGACGTGTTCTGTTGCAAGCAATGTCATAGTTTGTGGGTAGTGGATCATGACTCGATTTCCAAGGCAGTTTAGCTGTGAATCTGTCGTTTTCTTCAATCAAACAATTTGTAGCGTATTGTTTGAATTGTTCATCGGGCGTAGATTTCTCCAGGGGGTTGTTCATTGTATCGCGAATCCCAATCGATTCCAGATCCCAGTACGAAGCGACTTTTTTGTCCAGAAGTTCGTCGTCAGGAGGCAGAGTAGTGATGTGAAATGTCTGTGATTGATTCGAACGCGGTTTTCCGTGACGTAGTGGTCCTGATAGTAGAAATCCAAATGATGAGCTCACAGCTGTTGGTCCCGGTCCGCGAACAACGCGATTACCGATGAAATCCCAATAACGATCTGCGCCGATTAACATGTCGATTGATATTACAGACTCGTCAGAAATGGGATGAGCAAGTGGGAGTCTTTGCAAGTATCGTAGATTCGCGATTTCAGAAGTTACATTATTGTCCAAATTGTCCGATATTTCCTCTACACACAAGAGGTCGATGAGTACGCGTTTGCCGTATCGCGTGTGTAGTTGTAGTGATGTAGCAGGAACGGACGTGTAGTCGGTTTGCGAGTCGTTGAACGATTTCAGCTTCAAAAGTTCAGTGTTATGTACATTTGCGTTGAGTGATTTGGCAAATCGCTTGGTAACGAATGATCGGTCGGCGCCTTCATCGAAAAGTACGTTGGCGATGGCTTCTTTACCTCTGTAACTTGCGCGGATTTTCGCAGTCTTCAACAGTATGCGGCGAGGAGGTGACGGATGTTTTGTAGAGGTCGAATCACGTGACGCGTGTGTGAAGTTGACGCTCGCCTTGTTAGCTTTTGAGTCCGAGTTTGGAGAGCTTGAACGTACCTTGCTGTCATCATGTAGGGCGGTATGATGTCGCTGTGAATCTGGATTTACAATAGTTCGCAGAATGTTTACCTAGACAGTTGAAACATAAGTGATCGCGTTTGACAATTTCCAGTCTCTGACTTGGTTCTGAGATCTTGATACAATTGTTCGGAGAATGTTGTCCGCTACAGAACGCGCATTTTCTTTGAGTAGGTGGCGATCGTTTCACGGGAGCAGTAGTATGCGATTTCCGGCGGTTAAATCCAGTGGTAGCGTGGTTAGATCCGCGAGCATTTTGTGTAGAACGCAGAAACCGTGGGGGTAGTATCTCCATCAACTGTAGACAGATCCGAGAGTTTACTTCCGACTGATAATACGCGAATTTCCTTGGTCATGGCTTTGGTTAATTCCGATAGAGTCCACGAATCGTCGTCGCGACCACGGGCAAGTTGCATTTGGAATTCCTTAGGTAATTTCTCGAGTAGCATCGGGATGAGTAGCTCACCGAAGTCGTTTTCATTCTTTCCCATGACGTTGAGTTCGCGAATCGTGGTTTCCAGTTCATCGTGAAATTGTCGCAAACTTTCTGGATTGTTCGAAGAGGGTGGTTGTTCCCACAAATATCTCATATGTGCATTGATAATGAGTTGAGTTCGACCATACCTCTCTTTCAGTAGTTTGACAGCGGTAGCATAATTTGCGTCGGTGGTCGCGATTCCATCGATAGTACGTTTGGCTTCACCTCCGAGGAAACTGCGCAAGTAGGCCTATACGAATTTCTGCACGTCTGACAAATGTTCGTTGTCATCGATGGCGGACCGGAAGTTATCGAAAAATTGATTCCACTGTCTGTAGTCTCCATAGAAGATCGGGATTTCCAATTTTGGTAGTTGTATAGTCTTGTATGGAGTAGCTGGTCGATTTTGTTGAGTGGGAATCGGTTGTTGCGAAGTATCAATTGTGTTGACTTGTTGTGCGGCGGTGGTACGTACCTGTTCAGCAGCTTTGATTGTGTCAATGAATACGGCGACGCATGAGCATCGGGCGGAGATAGCTCGTTCGAGATCGGCGGTAGTTCCGAATTCTGCATGAGAAATGTCTAATTGATCGTACAGTTCTTGACAGACAGACAGCAGGCTTTCAAGTTTCCGATCGAGTGTGGGTTTCCCAGTGATGATTTCGTGGTAATCCTTTGATTTGGTTGTGGTAGTGTCATGTCGTCTGATGAGATCTTCTATCGGTTCCAGATGTCCGATGAGAAGGAATTTCGCCTTTTCTCGTCTTTTCAGTAGAGCTTGTAAAGTCGGCATGGTTGGCTGTGATCCTGGTCTCGGCACCAAATTGTGGGTAAGCCACAATGGAAAGGGGTTCGTTTCACAGCAATGAGTGGGTGACGATACAAGACAATGACACTTGCTGAACTGTAACTGGGAACGCACGTTTATTGACTGCAATACTGTTACATGACTTACATGTGCTCTCTCGCTCACGCTCACACTCACAGGAACGCGTATAATACTAGAACACAACTGGTTTGAACAGGAAATGACTGAATAACGATGTAAACAATAATAATAACGTATTGCAATAAAATATAAATCAATAATGTAATTCACGACATACTTCTGGATTAATCCTTTCAGTTTTTTGTTTCCCGTCTCGTGTGCCAATGTTTTTGGTTCGGATACCGGTGTTCGAACATAATTCTGATCCAGTCGAATTTTGACCGGCGTTTTCATGGTAGCAGCCATATTTATTGTAGCATGTTCTGTCAGGTGACTAACCTCCGCCATCTTGAACAAAATTCTGTTCAAGATCAACAAAATTCTGTTCAAGATGGCTACCCGGTACCTGACCCTATATTTCCCCACGCCCTCTACCGGGGAAATGGGTCAGGGAACCAGACTAATATTGTATTCGGCTCCGCGTTGCTTGAAAAACAAGCCGTTCAAGGGTCAACAGGTATTCGTCTCAGACGATGTCACTGAAAAGGTAGCGGAGAAATGAAAAAAAAGTTCCTTTTCTATGGGAAGAAAGTACTCAAGGAAAATCCACGGAGAAAGTGTTATATTTTATGGAAAGTTCCTGCAACACATGCGATTCAAGCCGAAGACGGATCAAGGAGAGAAGTAACATTGAAAGACATTACAGAAAATGCAGGTAAGCCTACAAATAGATGAACGATTGCCAATGCAGCTGTCCCAGACTGAAACTTCCCTCATTATCCGGCAATGTATAACGGACATGTTACATAATAAGGTGACAATCGTGTGCCACCGTCAAGATAGCTGTCACAGTTTTGCTGGTGGAACGCACCTCTGACACAGCTTACAGATCTTTGGTTAGTTAACTGTGTCAGCGTTTTGTTGGGGGTTTTTTTTTAGTTTTTTTTTTTTTACTTTTTCAGTGTTTTTTTGGGTTTTTTTGTCTGTCTTTTCACTTCCTTTTGTTTCATGTTTGTTTCCTTGCGTGATTTTTCTGTTGTGTGAGCGTCCTGGTTGGTTGGCACATCAAATGGTAACACCTATTTATGAATTTTCACTTTATAACGTTGAACACAAGTATAACAAACGGAGAAAATTGGCACTGTAGTTGAACCAGAAAAAAAACCCAATATGGCCTTTCTACAAGAAACCCACAGCAGAGTACAAGATGTCCAATTTTGGAAGACTCAATTTAAAGGTCACAGACTGTTTATTTGCTCACGGTACAAATAATAGCAAAGGAGTAATGACTATTATTAATTGCCCTGACTATTCTATCAAAGATATTTTTGCAGATGCTAATGGTTATCTCATGATTTCAGTGAGTATTGATGTGTGTCCATTTATTTTCCTAAACATTTACGCTCCAAATGATGAGAAAGAACACAGTGTCTTCATGAACACTATATTTCAAATTTATTGGCACAGCATTGCTCTGATCCCTCTATTCCAGTAATTATTGGAGGGGATTTTAATGTTATTTATGATGTAAATTTGGACAGGTAAGGGGGTAGACCTAAGCCCTGGAAAGAGTCCATCAGTAAAATGGATGAAATCTTCACAGGTCATAATGTTATTGATATTTGACGTGTTACTCACGGTGAAAACCAAGTTTTCACATGGCGTTAGATGTCTACCCAATTTAATTCAGAGCAGACTGGATTATTTTATAATTTCTGATTTTCTACAGCAAAATGTTAAAAAGATTGACATAGTGTCTGGATTAGATTCAGACCATGCAGTTGTGTCTCTTGTTTTGCAGGACAACTCTCATTAGGGTGTCCAATCGAGAGGTCTTCCTATTCCTTAACAATGGGCAACACGAAAAATCTTGAATGGACATATTCGAAATCCAAAGCATGAAGTTACTTAGAACTAATCACTACTCGTAGAAATTACTTCAAACTATGCCACGGCCATGCTAATTTATGTCTATGAACAAGGTAACGACAACAGAACTCCGAAGTTTACGAAGCCACTTCCGAGGACGGACGCCATCTTTGCCATCGCTATCATTCTCGCGTATGAGAGATCGCGTCGACGGAAATTGTTCGATTTCACAATGAACATTGTCCTAACAGTAAAGTAAATGTTGGTGACAACTTACTGTACAGCAAAAAGGAAACTCGACCCCGGCAAAAGTATTGCAGTGTTAAAAGGAAACTCAACCCAGTTGAACCCAAGTATTACAGTGTTGAAAGGAAGCTCAACCCTGATCAAATACTAAACTCTATAATATTCATCTTTCATAATAATAAATATTTTTCTCTTGGACTATAAATTCCTTATTCGCCTGAGGTTGGACGAGAAATGCTGTCTATTGCCTATTTATATATCAAAAGAAATAAACAAGCTTTGGAAGAGAATAGTGTATGGTTTCACGATTTCACAGACGCGAACGGTTTCTGTACGCACTTGTTCAAATCTAACTCAAACTATTTTTTGTTGTTAAAATCTTTGAATAGAAGCTGCATTGAATGCTATGAGCTCAATCAATTTCGAATGAATAAATTGAGTCATTACCATCGTGTGGGTTCCCGAGTAAAATTGAAATATGCTGAGCTTCTGTATTTTAAATACATCGGCCTGACTTCAATATCAAAGGTAACATGTACAAATACAATTTAAAGAGTAAGCTCGCTTTATGGCTCAGAACTGTATATGCTCTAACAATTCCGTACGCGTGAAGAATCTTCTGGTTACGCAGCAGTAGCGGGAGTTGTCATCGCAAAGTAATGGTAGACAACGGTGACGTCATCACCTTTCTAAACATCTCAGCGTAGTGTGAGTGATGTCATCTCCCTTCGCAACATAATTATGAGTGATACAAAATTACACGAATCAAACATTTGTCCTTTACTTGACGAGCAAGTTTCGTATCTTCGACCACAAGTCTTATGTCACTTTACGCTGGATATCGTCTCCTCTCTCACTTTCACAATGACACGTCACTATTGCACATTCATTGTAATGCAGTCATTTGCATCGTATCGACCGAAACAAAACACAACCATACTTGTCTTCCAAAATGAGACACCCTTAAATTTTTTATATATCGTTTTCTTCAAAAGTCATCATAAGTTTTTGAGAGAGGTAAGATTGGATACAACACCCGTGAAGGAACTACTGCAGTCTGGGTCCTCGCTCGACGAATGCAGTGAAAACTTCGGATGCGTGTACATCGAACATACGGCAGCTTAAAACCTGCGAGGTCTGACATGCGAGACCGCCTCCATGGATACAAGCAAGGAAAAAATCGAACCTGAGATGAACAATCGACAAAAATTAGATGGCTGTTATTGTGAATGTCGGCAGGCTTCGATTTAGCAGAAATATTGTTGAATAGAGTGGAAATCGCGAATTGATGACGTTGCCATTTGATTTCTCTTAGGAAGGGAGAGACAAACGTTTTGGGTCTCATAAAATTGTCAGCAGGAGAATCGATCCTGTTTTGGCTTGAGAGAAGCTCGAACACTCAAAACATTGCTATCGTACCGTAACGAAAGTTAGGAAACGTAGCACTGTATGTTCTCGTATTTTGCAAGCATTTTTTACTTATAAAGTACAAACAAAAGTCTAGTTAAAACTGATTGCGCACAATGTCGTTGTTGCGAGGACAGACCCTGGAAAACATTATTTCACACTTTAATACGTTGCAATAGCAAGTGTTGCAGCCAAGAATTTTAAACGAGGGACACTGTGTCCCACTAAAGTTATTTTTGGGACATTTCGCACATTTTGGGGACGACATGTGTCAATTGCCAATCAAATTTTGCATCATTATATAATGGAACAAATTAATTTTACAAATCAACATTCAAACTACAGGGACCTTGTTGCGATGGGTTTACACCCTTCATCACTTGGTCGCTAGGTAGAGTGCAGTACAGTAGGGAATAGCCGCAACTGGTAACTTAAGGTAAACTGCAAACTTCTGTATGAGATCGCCTGTAAGAGAACCGCTATGCTTGAATTTCAGGCAAGTGATCGTAGTAGTATACCCTATCTGCCATCAATCTGATCAAGCTCTGTCCGACCGGACTACAAGCAAATTATGATATCAAGTGCAGCATTTTAATTACTTCCAATCACAGCTCTTAAAGTAGGTAGGTATAAGCCTTAAAATAATCATGCAAAACAAAGGTCATCATCAGTAAAAGATGTTTCTTGCAGACGTAACACCAAACACAGTCAAGTCATGAGTGCGCTCGAGGTGACCCACAGGACGCAAGAATGTGGAACAAGGGCTCAGTTTTGGGGACATTATCACAAGGGCGCGTCCCGGCCAGCTGCAACACTGAATAGCATTAACATTATCATTATTTATAAAGAAAAGCTTCGCCATAAGGCTTGGTACATATGTAATGTAAATGACGAAACATAGGCTATACTAAAACAGGTTTCTACTACACACCGGAACATATCGGAATTGGTCAAAGTACAAAAACGAAATATTATTGGGTCTGGTTCTGTGATGGAGGGTCACGTGACTGGAGCCAAAGTGACAGGTCCCACGTTCACGTCGCTCTGAGAAAAAACTTTCTGACGACTTATATCTCAGCTATCGATTTCGAAATTCAACTGAGTAATCGTATTTGAGATGGGTCTATACGTTTGTGCGTGGAGAATACGGATAGGTTGTTTCATTCAGCCGAAATACTGGAGAAATGTGTCCATCGAGTTCTACTGCCCTACAACAACTTGGACCTATGCAAATGAGCTGGTGTACCGTCTCATAGCATGCTGTTTGGTATGTACTTTCACTGTCGTTGGTGCGAGTTTATTGACACATTCATCGAATCTCTACTTTCTGTGGTTAGAAGATACTGGAAGACTGATGCTAACAAACCGAAACAACTGCCATATGATTTTACCGTTTGAATCTTGTTTTGAGTCATTTCTTAGCTCTGAAAGTCCAACAACAGAATGGTCCTGCTTCCAGATGCGTAGTGTGTCGTCACATTTTTGTACAATTGCTGACAATTCACAGGTTGATCGGCCGTTTGTCGTACGATTGCTGCAACTAGCCGGTGACATCGAGCTAAATCCTGGGCCACAAAAGGACATTGTTTAAGCTATGGAATCATTGACGGAGGAAATACTCAAAGAAATGAGAAATACGGGAAGAGAGCTTAGACAAGAAATGCATTACTTAAAGAAATACACAAGCAGAACTGAAAACGTCTTGTTTTGAAGAACGAATTCACTGATGTTAAAAGAAATATCCAATCAATGCGTTCAGAAATAAATGAACTGAAAGAAGAAAATCGTGTTACTGGATATGATCTGGCTGCCGTTTCACAAAAGCTCGATGAAATATCTGAAAGACTGGATAGTCTCGAAGATGACACGGATACACTTGAGTCCTTCTCTAGAAGAGATAATATCAGATTGTATGGTATACAAGAAGAACAAGGTGAGAGCTTTGATCAGTGTAAGAGTAAAGTGGTCGATATCCTGAATGAAAATGTGAAAAGCAAGGCATGGAATGAAAGGGATGTCGTCCGAGCGCACCGGGTATCCGTACAATGGAAAGACCAGCCGCGCCCGATTGTCGTCAAGTTCCATCATTTTTTGAATTCCGATAAACTGCTTGCACTGAAGGAAAGGTCGATATTGAGAGACTCGGGTATCGGTATCAGAAACGACCTGACAAAGCGCCAGCGAAAAACACTATCAGAACTGAGAAAGCAAGTCTTAGGTAAGCATGGTTCAGGGCTCGAAATTAGCGGTAGTCCCGCGTCCACAGACTACCAACGTTTCCCTGGGGCTACCAAAGTCAATGAAATGGTAGCCCACACGGACTACCAAAGCCTGGGACATGAAATACTTGGCGTGCGATGTCCGTCACTTTCGGACGAGCTAAATGCAGTCAACATGTAGTTTCATTTCTTTGAAGCAATTATCCTCTCATCTGTGAAGATTTTTTTCTGGTGACTATTACAATTTTCACTGCTATGTTGTTGTTTTCACAAGATGCTGAGCGTTTGATACTAGAATGTTGAGTTGCTTTTCTGTGTGCAGTCTTTGCATGCCAGTTCACACTATGCTGTTGATCGGCAGCATACAAGACGTACTTGTGTCAAGTTTTTGGGTTTTGATGCTGAAATTTCACAAAATTGTCACTTCTACATCAAGAGATTGTGTAATCAGTTTGATTTGAAATAGTAATACAAAACATTCTGTCAGTTAGCTTGGCTGAGTTTCGCTGTCTTGTATCTATGGTTGTCGGTCAATATCAATGTATTACGTTCTGTATAGATAGACTCGGGTGTAACAAGGCATGCCAGTTCATAAAGATCATATGAATATTTTTTTCTGTTTTTCTTTACTCAAGTTACAATTAATTTCTTCATGACAGCTTTTTGCCATACGAATTTCTGCGAGAGCTAATGCCAACTTAATGAGTTAGTAAGCG
>LD345064.1:5531-34860 GCA_001465055.1 Ptychodera flava
TTCAGCCTGGATCACAGGTACGCATGTAGTATACACAGGGTTTCACTAGAATTTAGAAATATAAGCCGATGTCACCGGCGCGGATCTACTGTCGCCACGCGCCACTATGATCTGAGCGAGTAGACGTTTTCCTAAGCTCGCGCTGGCTTTGTGTACGAATGGAACGTTTGCGGATAGCAACGCGCATTCAGAAATGCACGCGATTGCCCATATTTGGGCACCGGGCTGGGGCGTGATACGTAAAAAAAAATGCACGGATCTGAGGGCGCTTTCTCCCATAGCTTTACACAGGCACGTGAATGTAGGTATATGATAAAAAGTTAAGAGAAACAATCTGATCGCCATGATGATGTAAATTCCAGTCATAAGAAAATAGGTTATGTTCATTACGTAGGAGCACACTAGTACTCCGGATTTTCTAAATTCATGAATAAGTCTACCTAAACAGCTTCAACTAATCTTGTAATAATAATATGCGACCGACAATTCTCAATGAGTAACTTAAAGAAATATTTGATATAAACCTTCTGTTAATCACGAATCGGTTTCCACCATTTAATTTTCTATATTCCTTTATTGAAATGGTTAACAGATAGAATCCCTGACCTACGACTTCTATATGTAACAAATCGCACAAAAAGATTAAAGTAATAAAAGGTTGAATAGAAAAATTGCAATGCCTGGAAAAAGATGATTCAAATTCGATGTGCAACTGATTCAAGGGACTATCGAAACCTCCAACTATGTGCATTGTCATTTCAAGTTGTTTTAATCACAAACGTATTATGGTGATAATAATTGAATATGAATTATGAATGATCAGATCAACATTGTGGATAAAAAAGCCTAAAGCTAATTTGCCAACGGATAGATAAAATCAAATAAAAAAACCCAACTTCTCATTCCCCAAAAGGAGTAATTAAAAAGTCTGATTATGTGTCAGATACATTGTTCAATAAAATAAATCTCAAATATAAAAATATATCGTGCTCAACATAGCAGATATACAATCACATAACAAATTTGCAACTGATAACATAAAATCACCGACGATGAAAATAATGTCGCGAGACATCTGTATTACAATACTACTCTACCCCACAACCTTGGGTATAACGTAGAGGTGAGCTAGGGTGACAAGGCTGTTTTGCCCCAACTTGGTGGAGATGATGTTTTGATATATATGCACTCTTAATCGTTTTTTTTCTGATTCCAGTGTTTAAGGTATTGTGACAAGCTTGTGGTATATTGTAGGTCTATTTTTCCAAATTCTCTGAGAGACCTTATTGAATAGTGCTAAATTTATGTACCTAAATCCCATGGTCCTCACAGATTTTTACGAAAATTGATCTTTACGGAATCTAAACAAATGCACGTGGCGAGCACACGGCAGACGTGCACAGTTATAGACCCTGAACACATCATTAACATGACTATGTGCATATTAATTATTCGTGAGTGACAGAGAGAAAGACAACACAGGCCAATTTACATGATGATTTGTTGACTGATCTAATAGTAATGGCTTGAGTAATTCCTTCCGCGTACAATACTTTGTTATATGACGTTCTCTAATAAACCATGTTTAGCTCAATGAATAAACTACCGTCATACCCTTCTAAAGTCCCTCCATCCACAAGGACTGTAGGTAACTCATATCTCATCGCTAACACGGCACACCAACAACATAAAGACGGCCTGCTCTTAAAACCAATGTTCCATAATCAGATCATGCCAAGGAAGCGCAAAGCAAGAATTCCTTTCGATGACGAGAAAAAGTGATATAAGGAAAGTGATAAGTTAGGGCTTGTACTACAACCTACCTCCATGCAACTAACCACCCGATTGCATTGACACACCTCCTTGTCACAGAACCGCTCATCCCATGTAGGCTTTTTAATTTGACACAAGTTTATCGATAGCAATAGCCGCCGGCACTGAAAACGTTTAAAAGCTGTGCCGAAACGGCACTAGTAAAGTCACATAAAATGCACTTAAAAGTACAGGTCAAAACGCACAGGTCAGGCTTATGCGCTTACGAATATCTCAATCATACCAATCCATAATCCAATGACAGCAGGTCAGAATTCGTAAGACAATATTTGTAAACATAGACACAAAACAGCACAGAACAGACAGTAAATAGACGGTACACAAACAAAGTCATATTCATTATATTATTTTGAAAAAAACCCCAAAAAACCAAGCAAATCGAAACCGAAATACCTAAATGACTTGGGTCGCGGTACCTTAACGACTGGGGCCGAAAATTGAGAGGCCGAAACGACTTGGTGTCGAAACGACCAGTTAATGATTTTTTTTATCTCAGCTGTAATTCCTTCGGCATGGTGGCAATCATTGATATTTTGTTATGAAGTTCTAACTTCCTTGATGGGAAAATAATGTATTGCGATAGTACCATATTCATTTAACTCGCTCGGGTAGGGGACTACTACGTATCCAAGGACACTTCATCGCAACTCTAAATATGATGTACCCTCGTGTAATAAAATGAAACTACTAACATGGCTCAATCAAACAAATGGAACGAGTCCGACACGGTCGCTAACAATTTTACTGTACGATAACAAGCCGACGCGTAGACAATTGTGAGATTTCTTGGCGGATTTTGTCGACCAGGCAAAATATCTATCAGGACCATCGTTGCTAAACGCTACTGCGATTTGGCGAGCTGGCAGCGAAAACAAAGCAGTAACGAGAACAACAAGTCTTGCCACTGCTCTTGAAAGGTTTCCTTAGCCACGTTTTCTAATCGTTCGTGTTCTCTCCTTCTTCTTGGTCGCTTTTCCACACATCTTTCCCGCTGATGCATGAGTGTTCCGCTTTACCATCTTGTCAAATAATAGTTAGTTACTAGTTACATGTATCGGTAGATTACTAGGTTTAGCCTGATAACATAATGTCCGTAATGTTTGATGGAGAGCACTCCATTTAGGATATTTACATAACAAAGTAAGCCATGCCTGACACAAAGACCGAACATAATGTCAGTATATTGGGTAACATACATTGTGCTGTGTTCGCTGTATGTCACAACAGGGGACCGAAAAATACTCAAGTTTTTTACGATTTACCACGATTGCACTTGTGATTTTTTGAAATCTCCACATTCTCTGCTCGGTTAAATTGTTATGCAACGTAATCTATCCCCAAGAAGGTTTATGGATTTAGTTTTTTCAACCGAAAAATATTGATTCAGAAGCGTTAGTGCCGGGAAATGTAAAAACCCGATTTTGACGAGGTTATTCAAATTGACTGTCACGTGGTCCTTATGTAAACAATTGACTAATAATACAAAACGCATTATTTTCCAATATCTAGACTTTCAGAAATACACTTTAATGGGGTTACGAGCTCGGTTTTGGGCTGGGTTCATAATTGAAAATGTCCAATACTTGTCTTGGAACCTTAAGTAACCGCAAACAGACTTCTTATTGGCGTATTGAGGCAATGATTTTAAAATCATCTGGTGCATTTACAAGGCCAGGATTTCCCTCCAACGATGGATGGACATCATCTGGTAATTGGAACTTGAAAACTTGAAGAAGCCGAGTGAGGAAGATAAAGAACTCTACCTTTGCCAACTGTGAACCAACACAATCCCTTGGCCCTGCAGGTGTACAAAACAAATTATTCAGGGATCGACCTTTTGACAACACAGGATAGCACAAAGTCCCAAAGAAAAGCCATAAATTTTGTCACTTTCTAATCTGAATCATTTGTTTATGAGCAGCATCTCAAAATATGAAATGTACCTTCTTTTTCTTTCTTTTACGCTTCTTTGACGCTGAACTGATTCATTCCTTAATAAAAAACAATCTGCATCCATAAAAAGACTGTTGAGAAGATACTATGTGGTAGCCATTGGTACTATTTTTTCAGGTAGGTTCGTATATTCTCCAGTATTTTTTCGGCCTTTAAGTATGGTGCAGCCCCAACAGATTTTTGCAGCTTGCCTCTATATCATTTACAAGAATGGAAACAACTATAGAAGTAATCCCACTTGCCTATTGAAAAGGGCATTATCCGCTCGCTGTTCACAATTTCACCATTATCGTCCAGAAATCGAGATGGGTTAAACTCCTCAGGTCGCTCCCAGTTCTCCTTATCCATGTGTACAGCCCAGAGATTAGACATAACCATGGTTCCCTTAGGTATAGTATAGCCGTAGATATCGACATCATCAGAAACAGCGTGAAGTAGACCGAGGGGAACGATGCTTACTATGCGGTGTACTTCCATGATCACAGCCTCGATGTAAGGTAGCTTTTGTTTGTCACTGTACGATAGTGCATTTTCAAACCCGATGTTGTCTTTGATTTCGTTGAAACATCTTTCTTGAATATCTTGGTTTAGGCATAGAAACAGTATGGCCCACAACAGGCCGACTGCAGTTGTATGAGTGCCAGCAGCGAAAAAGCCGACAACAGTCATCGGGAGATGTTCTGCATCCCCTAGGAAATGTTGTATGGTGTCTTTATTCCCGGGCTCACTGTTTCTATATTCTTCCTCTCGTGTCATGTATGCGCCGACAAATGATTCTGATAAAGGTTTGTTTTTCCTTTCGTCACGAATCTTCTTGAGTATCGTCTTAACATAGTCTACAACATTCTGATAATGATGATGTAATTCTTTCTTGACAGTCAAAGGTGCGTACCATAGGATGGGGATAAATGTCAGTAGTGCAGAACCTTGAAGTTTGGTCATTGCCATATGGATTGACAGTAGCAAATCCTTAAAGTCTTGATCATCGTAATCAAACCGTCTACCAAAAACCATACTGCACATTATATTGGAAACAGCGTTCATAAGAACATGACTCACGTCAGTGGGTATACCGTCCAGCTGTCGCATTGCGTTGAGGAGATATTCACTTTCCTGATAGATTCGTTGCTCTGTAGAGGTTCTTGCAATTCCAAGATCTTGGAGGATTTTCTTTGACAAAGTACGGATTCTTTTCCAGTCAGGCCAGGGAGCATTGACCAGACCTGTAAATGAAAAAAAAATTATTTCCTTTTTTAAAGTTTTACCGTATGATGTTCAGCACATGGAGTAGTAAGGCCAAAATCAAAAGCTTAATGGAGAAAACGATGACATATACAAAATGGCTGCTCATTGACTGAAGTTTCATATTTTAAACTCGTTTCAATACGGCTAGTTTCGAACCCACAACATACGGCATCAGTCGCCTAGCTGAGAGGCCACAGACAGAACCGCTCGGCTAAATCTCCACTCCCAAAAAAGAGTGGTTCAATAGCGGGCTAAGTTGTTACATTTTTCTGACTGCAATGTTTTGATTTCCTGATGAGAGTATTCAGTTAGTCCAAGGACTGGTAATTTACCTTTCCTGTTGCAAAGCCTGGCTCCAACAGTGTTTGAGGGTCTGGCGGAAAATTTAGAGGCGTTTTTGACGTAGGCGTCCTTAATAGCCTGTTGGGTGTTGAGTATCACCACCAGTTCCGACCCCAGTCGTACGCTGAATAAGTCGCCATAAATTTTTGCCCAGTCGTTGAAAGTCTTTTCAGGTCTCTTGCCGAGATGAAATAAACACCCAACAAAAGGCAGGCCCCATGGTCCTGGGGGTAGTCGATATTGTCGGTGTAGAAATCTGACAGCAAACGCAAAAGTCGCGCAAAAGACAAGAAATGTGATTATATGGGCAAAAACGTCTGACATGTCCGACGTGTCCATGATTACATTACAAATACTACCATGTACTGGCCTTGAAGAATCATTCGGTAATTCACGTGAGAGGTCAGAAAGTTAGCGCTGTTCATTGATCACCACTGAGTCGCATTATTCAGTGTGCATTCATGCGCAGGTCTGGTAAAGAAATAGCAATGCGCGTTATATCATAAAGTAATTCAATACTGTAACAACAAGAAACAACCCGAATAACCAAACTATGATCTGTAGACTGCGTCTGCAGGTCAAGGACAAAGAAGTATCTGGTCTTTGAGTTTCAGCAACAGATACATGTGCCGTTTTAGCCTTACAATGTCGCATTGTAGCAGCGTGATACTTTGGCCGAGTGGATTTGGTACTCGAGCTCGAGTCTGCTGTGATTATAAACATTGAATTCGTATCTATACAACGGAATTTGCGCACGACACTACGTACATGAATAGTCTTGGCAGAGAAGTCATGTTGGACTGTTGACGGTCTTATTTGGTAAAATGAAAGCGCTAATGTTATTCTTTCTTTCTTTGCTTTTCTAACCAGCTCGGTACCAGATTGTTACATGATACCGTTACTGTCCTTTCAATGACAGCAAAGTGTTTGCTAAGTTTACAAACACCACCAGGACATGAAAACATCGAGTGTATATTTTAGGGGACTAGAAAATAATGTGAGACTAAAAGGGTAAAATCGAAAACAATTATATGATAGCCGATTGGAAGTTTCATAACCTTGAACCAAACGTAAAGTTGAAAGTTGAAAGTTTATAATAAACCAAACGTAAATCAAAAATAACATTTTATAAAAACGTTCGCAGTTGAGTACTCACTGTAAACATGCATTAAAATCACACACGTTATCAGACCCCTAAAGTTGCACACAAATATCACGAAACTGCACCCATCCAATTTGCTGTGTCAAGAGAACATTGATTCTTTAAGTGTTGTACGAAATAGATTAATCGAGGTCATAGATCGAAATTGGACCAGAAAAAGTGTAAAATAATAAAGTTATTCACAAAATACCAGGATTTATGTCATCGTACATCGTAAGCTTTGGTATTGCCATGACTGTATACTTCTCGAATAATATGTCCTCTGCATGATGTACTTCGAAATAACTCCCTCTATTTTGTGAATAATCTCATAGTATTCTCCAGCAGAGACATGAAACTAACGGAGTGTGCTAAGTTGCTAGATTGTTTAGCACTTGTTGGTTCTGAGAGACCGTATTGAGCCCCATTTCTATACATCAAAAGAGGATGACAGAGTAACTTCAAGTGAATTCAAACCTAAGTCATATGTTTACTTGCCAGGGATATGAGGCATTAGTTAAACTTATACCCTGCGCCCTTTGGCCTGAGTCATCAAACCAATGCTTTTGGATGGCCTCAAGAAATATGTGATTTTTGTGAAACTTACAGTGATTGGCCAATAATAAAACGCCATATTCATTGTTGCATCAATGCAACCAGTGAAATTATGCAGTACATGCATACCAGAGTGTTCATTTGTAGGCCAGCAGCCAACTTGAGTGACATTCCATTAAATCCGAGCTGTTTCGTAGTATTTTGATTACTTAGCTTTAACGTATTGTCTAGGAGGTAGCTGATGTTTTCGGGTTGTACAAACCCTTACACATCTGTCAGGTTGAACATAGACTCTAAAAAAAGAAGTTCTATGTATTTATGAAATGACGGATATGTAATATGTATGTCTCCTATATTTGCTATTATTTCCTCCATTTTGGAAAGTCCGGTATTCGGTTTATCATCGCGTCCTCTATCTGTATGGCCATGTTCGACATTACATGCAAACAAGTTATGTTTCCTAGTTTTCAAACTGTAAGAATACATAAAATTGCATCAAATTGCGTTAAATTTTAAAACGTTTCTCCACTCAAGAAGGAAATACCCTTTCTCTGCCACATTCCTGCAGTCAGTCTTATTTCCTTATACAAAACGGATTACTTGAATTCCTTGTATTTAAACATCATGCTTGACATTTTTGACGGGGAGTCACTTTCGTCAATTATCCCGTTGATAAGTTTTGCTTTTTTGAAAACTTGACATGTTTTGCCATGTGCAACTCTGTTGAGTCAATGTCTTTATTCACTCAACATATCTCTAATTAAAGGTACATCATGAGAAAAATAAGCATAATTGGCAATGAATGACTTTAAAATGAGGATACATCATGTAATGATATAATACGTATAATCAGTTGGTCGAGTTAACAAAGTACGTACGGTTATCATTACCATTCTGGGCCTATGAAGAATCGACAACACAAAGTAGGTAACATCAACTCCCTTAAAATTTCAGCTACTGAACAAACGACATATCGAACGTCCTGAAAAATTTACACATAAAAGAGAACCTGGGAAAAGTCACCTAGTCGTCATGGTGATGTTAATTCCGACCAAATTAGGGATACATTCGTGATAATAAAGCACTCTCCGGATTTTGTAAATTCATAATTAATTAGCCTAAACTGCTTAAACTAACCTTTTAAGAATTATATGTGACTGAAAGTTCTCGGTCAATAACGTATAGAGATCTCTGATATGAACCTTTTGTTAATCATAACATCAGTGCTTTCTAGTAATTAAATTTTCAAATTACTCACTGAAATAGTAAAGATAAATAGTCACAATCATACCCATCTAGAATCAAATAATAATAGGTCAAAATTCGTCAATACACGGTCAATTGTTACAAAAACGGACACAAAACAGCACAGAACAGACAGCAAAGTGCTGGTTTACAAATAGATAACATCTCTTGTTTAAAATGGCGTTGCAAATAACAAAACATTATGGAAAAGATTAATTATTTTTTCAATTATTTGTCATCCAAAGATATATTAATACTGGAAACAGCATTACCAGATCAAAAGCGTAATGGCAATTTGCAACATTAGCAGTTTTGTTAGCTGAAAATGTTTGATTCTCATCTCTCAATATGAAACAACACCATTTGTCTAGACCTATATGTTAGGCTGAAATTGGGGATGAACATAATTAATGAAGTGTACTTGTTCTGAAAGTGATTATTGTCCCCGTAAATGGTGCAGTTGCCGAGATACAGGAAAGTACGTCAAAGGGCATCAAACGTTTTTGGAAAAGCTTTGCAATATTAATATACAACGGAAACCAAACTTCTAATACTTGTAGCTACTGAGATACATGAAAGTAGCTCAAAGGTCATGCCAAGTCATTCCACTTTCAAATAAAACAAATTGTATTATGCTGAGTCATCATCATACACAACGAAAACTGTGGTCCTTATAATTGCTTACATATGAGAAAGTAGATTAATGATCTTCCCAAATTTTGAATAAAAAGATTTGTCTCATACTGGTCATCATCAAACAAAACCAGAACAGTAAACCTTATAATTGCTGAGGTACGCAAAAGTATGTCAAAGGTCATCCAACATTTTGTATAAAAGTAAAACATTTTGTCTCATACTATATAGTCATTATCCAATAAACACCTGACCTCTAGCCCTTATAGTTACTAAGATACGTGAAAGAAGGTTGGTTGCATTCACCTTTGAGCATGACAATCAATCATATGTTTTGTGAGAAAGAAGTGTAAATTTATTAAAATGTATGATATGAAAATAATCCAATTTCCAGTCTTATTTTTTTCCCGTTTTCAATATTTAAAAAAACTTTTAGCTCTACTCTGGTAGGGTCAAATGTTGTAAAATCTTCAAATGTTCCTCTTTAAATACTAAATAACAAGAAAAACAAAGAAGATCCTACATTTTTAATAGGACTCATTTTAATGTTGTTTACCGTGATGTTATTAACATTGTAATGTGTCAGTGTTTCAACCCCTGCCATTTAATAATGACAATAGATGATGCCAAATAATATTTTTCTAATTATACTCTAGTTTCAAATGATATGTTAAAACTTTATTGTGCACTATCAAATTATCGACTTTTGTTTACTAACAGCAAAATTGAGGTTTTCTCCCCCAAATGTGCCCCTTCATCCTTAGAGTAATGTTTTGCTGCCATACTAGAGTTCATATTCTCTGCGTTTTGAAAATAAATAGTATGAGGGCCTTTTCATGTCATCTTTGTTTTGAAAAAAAAGCGTGTTGGTTAAGTGCAACTCTACCTTACGTCAGTAAGTCAGCGATATGTAAGTATTAAATCGCAGAAAAATACTGTAGTAGAAAAGGGTTCAACGTACGAACGTACTCACACCACAATAGAATATAATTGGAATAATCAGCTGTGAGTGCTGTACCGTGGTGGGAAAATATCCCTAAAGCCTATTCCCGATGGTTACGTGAAATCAGTGGTAATAAAAAGCATAACATGAGGCCTCTTTGTGAGTTAGAACTGAACTTAATGACGTGGCTATCCAAACGTTTGACTTTGACATGGTAGAGATGAGGAATTGATGATATCTTTCACACGCTTAGTGGTTCGTCTTCCTGACCTCTTTCTGCTTTCAGTAATTACGCCTTCAGACATCTTATACGTGTATCGTGGCGACGATTCTAAAACAAATTTGCCAATTTATCAGATGAGGATTTCTCTCAAGAGATTGAACAACATCATTGACTGGTATTTGAAAATTTTGATTCAAAAATGTTGAAAAATGTAAACTTTCGACCCCTGTGTCTAACTCTATTACACAATTTGGCGCAAAATAAATGATTTGACCTATAATATATATATTCAAGTAAATGTAGACTTCTGATCCAAATAGACTTTCGACACCTCCCCGGGATTTAGGTACCATGTGCGCATGTAAGCATAAATTATATGCAAGATTCTCTTATACCCCTGGTTCGCTCACCTCGTGTGTGGAGGGACTGCAATGGCTGGCTACTCAAGCTGGCTGAGGCGGACTACATTTGGCTCAAGATCAGGACATGATACGGCCATACACAATGGCCGACAAGAGAATGTGAGAGCAGCTCATCTTGTGCATGATCACTTTTTTCATCCACACTTAAGTAGAATATAATAGTAATACTAATCAATTATGAGTGATTGTCGTTGTAGATAAATAATGATACATCTACATAGCTTACGGTTACATAAAAAAATTCTCATTCTCAGCAAGGAGCTATAAGAAAGTCTACCTTGTTTAAATTTTAAAAAATAGAATATAGAAAAAAATAGTGCTTAACAAACAACCATAAATGTGATTTGCAAGTTGCCACATAAAATCGACGACGATAAAATTAATTTCGCCAGACTTCTTAGTTTTACCATCAACTTTGTGTATAATGTTGAAGTGAGCTAGGGTGACGAGGCTGTTCCAATGTTTGGACTGACCACAGTGAGGATAATATTTTGCCATATCTACTACACTCTTAATTGTTTGTCATCTGACTCCAGTGTTCAGTAACCTTGTCATGAGACTACTTATATTCGTATTGTGGCGATGTCTATAAAGTACCCTGGTGCATTTACCAGGCCAGGATTTCCCTCAAACGATAGACGGACATCACCTGGTAATTGGCATTCACAATTTCACCATTATCGTCCAGAAATCGAGATGGGTCAAACTTATCAGGTCGTTCCCAGTTTTTCTCGTCCATGTGTACAGCCCAGAGATTAGACATAACCATGGTTCCCTTAGGTATAGTGTATCCATAGACTTCGACATCATCAGAAACCGCATGAACTGGACCTAGTGGAACGATGCTTGCTCTACGCTGAACTTCCATAATCACAGCCTCGATGTAAGGCAGCTTCCGTTTGTCACTATACGATGGTGCATTTTCCAATCCGATGCTGTCTTTGACTTCGTTTAAACATCTTTCTTGGATATCTTGGTTTAGGCATAGAAACAGTAGAGCCCACAGCAGGCCAGTTGCTGTGGTATGTGTGCCTCCAATGAAGAGGCCGAAATCAGTCACCTGGAGATGTTCTGATTCCTCTAGGAAATGTTGTAGGTTGTGCTCACCCCTTATCCTTAGACTTACCATTGCGATATTCGTCTTCTCTTGTTATGTACGCATTGGCAAACGATTCAGGTAGAGGTTCGCTTTTCTTTGCATGCCGACATTTCTGGACAACCCTCTTCGCGTAGTCTAGAAGCTTCGTATAATGATGATGCAATTCTTTCTTGAACGGCATTGGTGCATACCATAGGATGGGTATAAATGTCAGAAGAGCAGAAACTTTATGTTTTTTCATAACAATTTGGTTTGATAGAAGCAAATCTTTGAAATCTTGGTCATCGCAATCAAACCGTCGTCAAAATAGGACACTGCACGTTATATTGGAAACAGCATTCGTAAGAAAATGACTCATGTCAGTGGGTACACCGCTCAGCTTGCAAAGGGCTTTGACCAGATATTCACGTTCTTCATAGATTTGTTGCTCTGTAGAGTTTCTCGCCATTCCAAGATCTTTGGGGATTTTGATGGACAAACCACGGATATTTTTCCAGTAACGCTAGGGAGCAACGACAAGACCTGTTTAGTCATAAAATTGAACAATAAGGAGACAGTATTGAGAATGCTATGCCCTATACATAGTCTAGCTTCAAAACAAGCTGGCTTTATGTTTAGAGTGAACCCTATTCCAAGCAGTGTAAAACCATGATCGTCGACTATGTAGCCATTTGAAGTACAAACGTTATGTTCTAAGTAGAAATCGAAAGTTAGAAAGACACAGGTGTGTAACATCATACTGGTTAGTAAATTTGTCTGGTGTTACAGCTTTGTTCAGTTTTGTTTATTTTACTAACATGATGTAGATGTCAATCAGATATGAAAAGTTGCCATCTTCTAATATGTCGATCTTTACGCAACACTGCAGTGGTGGCGCAGTATATTCACACTACCAAGACGTCAATCAGATGGCTCACAAATCGGATTATCTAATTTGAGAAACATAATTATGTAATATAGGATGAACATAAAATCAATCCAAAACAGTCGAATTAACCTCCCGATTGCTTTTAAGGTTAACGTTGATTAGAACCAGCATTTTCCACAAAAGAGGCTAAATGTCGGAGGGAGCTTCAGGGTTATGTTTGCCTTTTTTAGCGTATGCAAATCGACAGTATGTTTGATCAAATATTTAACATATACCTTTCATCGTAATTTATTCTTAATTGCTGTTTACACAATGACAAAAGTGGCTGGTCCATAATCTGCAGGTTGCAAAAACACGCTTCTTTATTAATAAGAGTATTCCCTGTGCTCAGTGACTGCTATTTACACTTTCATGTTGCTGAGTCGGGCGTTGACAGTGTTTGAGGGTCTGGAAGAAAATTTCGAGGCATGATTGACATAGTCGTCCCTGATAGCCTTTTGGCTGTTCAATATCACCACCAGTTCCGATCCCAGCCGTACGCTGAATAGGTCGCCGTAAACTTTGGCCCTGTTGTTGAAAGTCTTTTCAGGTCTCTTGCCGAGACAGAAAAGACACCCTACAATAGGCAGGCCACATGGTCCAGGTGCCGCCAACTGGTAAATTTCGGTGCCGCCAACTGGTAAATTTCATGAATTTCGCAAAATCATCACAAAACATGTTTTGAAGGCTGATATACCGATTTTTCGTATTTTTGACCTTGACCCAAAATTTGGAGGGGAAAGTAGAGCTGTTCGTAACTGCCCTCCCACAGGCATACACGGAAAATATGCCCTCCCACTGAATTTTGATGCCCGCTGCCCTCCAGTATCTATAGTCTGCCCGCTCCCCACTCCCCACAACATTTTAAGCTTCCCTCTGCCCTCTCCCCACTACTGAAATTTCCCATTGCCAACTAGATGCCTACTAGGCAACCCAGATCAACGCAAACCGTGGGAGCAGCTGGCAGTATAGCTTGGAACATTGCTCCCCTCTAAGTTAGGTGCTAAATCTCCCCTCAAGTTCTATCAACCACGCCGCTTTCCCCTCCCTCTACGTATCTTCCGGTGCCCACTGTCAAAAATTTTCTCCCCGCCCACTGAAAATAGTGAAATTTCTTCCCCGCCCACAGTAAATATAGATTTTTTCCCCCCGCCCGCTGATTAGTTTTGAAATTTGCCCGCCCGCTGAAAAACGTCGCACGAACACCTTTTTGCACGAACAGCTTAGTTGGCGGCACCTGCATGGTCCAGGAGGAAGTCGATCTCGTCGACGTAGAAATCTGACAGTGAACGCAGCAGTACATGTCTCAGTCTTCCATGATTACATTTCGAATGATAGCATAGGCTGTCCCCAAAAAGCCCTGGGGTTATGTACGTGAGGGGTCAGGAAGTTTGCACTGCTCATGTATGTTTAGTCTTTGCAGAGTGAACTTTGCCCCATTCACATGCCTGGGAATAATTAGAAATGAACCCCTCTTCGTATAATAATGCAAGCCAATAACAACAAATTCGAATAAACTGTTTTCAGTAGGCTGCATCAGCAGGCCAAGGGAAAGGGAGTTTCGGCGATAGAATGTCGACGGCAGCTTGTTCTATTTTAGCATTATGATGTGGCTTTGAGGGGCGTGATAATTTGGGCTGATTCATTTCACTAGACACTACCCCTCGAGCATTAAACACACTGCTGTTGGTAACATATAATTCTAGAAGTCGCAGTCAGAATAATGTAACAGCTTAGCCCGGTTATTGAACCACTCTTTTTTGAGAGTTTGGATTTTGCCGAACGGTTCTGTCTATTGCTTCTCCGCCAGGTGACTTGATGCCGTATGTCGTGGGTTCGATATATTGCCTATGCTAAAATATGCACTTGCCCATTACACTAAAAGCATTGGTAGTTTAGACAGAGAGAGAAGGCGTGTGAGTTAAAACCTCAAAGGCGTTCCTTACCTCAAACGTGTTCCGATATTTTCATTTGAACTTGATTTCCATGCAGTCTAACGAATTTTTCATTGATAGCTTGGTATGAAGTTGTGGAATTTGTAATGTACTCAGTGCTGATCTTTCGTTCGAATCTTTTTTTGCAAATGCATTTACTTTCATTATGTTTATAATTCCTGATGCATTTTATCTTGCAGCATTAGACAGAACTGTGTCAATTTATTGCGGTGGCATAGAAGGTATGACGAAAGCATCATGGGATTGCGCGCATGAGCAGTTTCAAGCTCTGGCAGTTGATGGGAACGGCATCGATAACATTCAGCCATGCGAAAACCGTGAGCACTGCTTACATTGTTATACTATCTTGGCCATCTTAGACTGATTTGGTTTACAGTCTTTTCGATTTGGGAGACAGAGAATTAAACACAGCCTCTCAGGACTTTATGATCATAATGAAAGCAATAATTGTTGCAAGTATGTTAGGATGCAGAATTGTAGCAAGGGAAGTGTCATCATTTACGACCTGAGGGTCGGAGGAATGACCTCGAAAATCGGAAATCGTAGTGTAGGCCCCTATTTTTGGACACCTTGGGCTGAAGATCGAAATATTGTCTAAAGTTGCAACAATTTCGTCCGCGTGTGTGTCCGTCCGTTGTCCATAGAAATAGTTTTAGTTCAAATCATAACGGCATGAACCAAAGTCCCAAACAATAAAATAGTTGTTATACTAGACTTACATTAAATGAAAACATTAAAGTAATTGGTAAACTTAGCTAACTATAACTACCGAATATTAACTAAACAAGAAATATGACACATGTTATCTATACCGATATAATGTGACGTTGATTAGATTACAGATTATGGACAAACGAAGTTTAAGACCAGTTTCAGATTTTAAGAAGTGAATTAAGACAAATCAAAGAAAATGGGAACAGCCTAGATCGCAAGAAGAAAAACAAACACCAAATGTTGAACGAGCACAGGCTGCATTTTAGTAAAATCGAGCGTTCAGGTTTATAGTCCCAGATTGTGTTTGAACACAGACAAAGAGAAATAGACTAGCAACGGGTATTGTTCAAGGCGTGAAGCGGTTATGTAACCCATCCATGTTCGCCTCGCCTCAGGTAGCTCTCGCCTCTCTTTTCCGAAGAGTGCTGACCATGCATCCTTCGGAAATATTCGGATTTTTGCCAATTGTTAAGCGAAAGTATGTTCGGCAAAGTTTGTGTTGTTGTTATCGTGTGGTGCTGAGCGGAATTGGCGTGCTGGCGAAAACGGGAGTGTTTTGAGCTTCAGGAAAGTGAGTTTTACCATTTTAAAAATCCCTCTCATATTTTAATGAATATATAATGAGTGTGTTTGAACCAAATTTGAAAGTCTTTTATCGATACTGTCTAGTTTTACTCAATGGTTTACGGTCAGTCATACCGCCTTTTGCACGTTCGTCAAGGAAGGACATGTTTATGAAACTGCTGGCGTGTTATGTTTTGATTGGCGTGAAGCAGTGTTTCTGCCCTGAGAGCTCACAAAGTAACTATGGTTGCCACGCGACTGGCAGCACGATGCCATCTCGTCGTATTTTTCGCATAATCTCGTGCAATTATCAACCACAAACAAAGTCTCCCAAAAGTTAAACACCTTTGAAGCTCATTGTAATATGAAAAGGCCATAGTCTACCGAGACGACCATGGAACAAAAGGCATGCCGCGTTGCTAGTCTGTTTCTCTATTTGTCTGTGGTTTGAAGTACCTTTTCATACCCGCAGGCAGGCCATATGTAGGGACAATGAAGAATTTACAAGATAACTAATATACAAATACAGGGGGTTTGGAGAAAGATTGCTGAATAACATTTTTTCCAATTGTTGCAAATTGCCAATAGTTTATAAATGTGGCTGTAGTGGAGAATGTATTAGTAAAGGCACCTGCTATGCTGGTAATCTGAAATGCAAATTACTTTTTAGCTATTCCTGTCTTGAAGTGGTTTGTTTAAATCAAATACCTACAGGTTTATTTTATGTATTCTGATGAATTCACTCTCCTTGCATGGCAGACATGGGAAAAGGAAATGGAAACGTTTGAATTTATCCCCTAAAAGATATCACTGATTCAAAAGCGTAAGGTTGAATGCGCCTCGGGGACATATGTTATCTACAGCTTTTGGTTAATGATTTGGAAGTTCTTAAAGTAAATGAAGTTTTCACTGTCTTATATTTTTGAAAATTGAAAATGTATTTCCCATAGAGTTAACGCTCGGATAACGGCCATTTTGAATTTCAAATTTCGGTAAATCTTACGTACTTCATTAATCTAATCCCTAGCCCGATTAACGACGTACAATCTACTACTGTCTACGACTGTTTTATTGTTGATCGGAAGGGAGTGAAGGAAGCACGTCGGCCAAATGAAATAAAAACAAATTATTTATTTTTGTCCGCCTCTTTCGCTACTTTCATAAGAACGATCACGTGATTTCAAAGAAAAAAATGGTTACTTTACGAAATTATGTTAAGAAACGTACACTGTGCCGAATCCAAGCAAAAAGTGTTGAATCTTAGACGGCGATAAAATTAATTATAACATAGCTGCAACCATTTATGATAGTTTTCAAGTTTTGTTTCGGAACGCAGTGTTTGCAGTTAACGGACGAATTGTAGTTCCGTATTACAAATTGTTGCTAATATTATGTTAACATGTAACATTATACATTTCAGAATTAGCTTCATTATGGTTAATACGCGCGTTGATATCGTAAAAAAAGCCAGCGCAAGATTCGACCGTTGTCTCATCGTTCTGATCATACGGGCGACAGTGAGTGAAGTTAGTGAGTGAAAAGTCGGGTGATATTTTTCAGGGTTTAATATTATAATCCGGTGTTTACAAAGCACGCTATCGATGATGTCTGCGTTTTTGAAAGATTTGAAAGTGAACTAAAAATAAATCAGTCGCCACATAAGCTAATCGTAGCCGTCACCTGTCGCCCAGCTTCATGTACATGGTCATTTCATCGCGAAATCCTCACAAACTAAAATGGAATATGTCTTTCGATCTAACTTTTTGCTGATGGTCGCATCTCGCTGCCGGTGTAATGTAATTTACAATACTTTACACAACGCTGTTTTTCCTACACCTCGATTTACGCCACGTTCTTTGTTGAAAGGCCTATACGTACGTTACTTTAAAAGTTCCACAGGTAAACAAATGAAGTCATTATGTATATCAATACGCGACCCGATAAATATGTGATGTCGCATTTATTATTCCTATTTACAAATCTTTGCACTATATTTTCCACAACATATTTATCAGTCCATAAGGTATATGCATATTTGCTAACGGTTCCACGCACGCTCGATCGGGCCCTTCCGCCGTACAACCTTGGTCCGAAAAAGCCGTATCAGGGCCGTAACGATTATTACGGCACAAAGCTCCTGTATTTCCAACTCTCTGTAATTAAACAGTTATATCAAGTTTGTGCAAGTAACTGACAAACCTTACGTCCTTGTCGGAAGTTTTTGGCTTTTGGCTTTGCCGTGACCTCTATTAGAAAGGAGGCGCAGTCAAAAGCCCAACAATCCCGATATATAGGCCTACATGTATGTAATGTTTACTAAATACTTGTGGCACACTTAATGTAAATGGCAAGGTCATTGAGCAAGTCAACCATGCGTCTTTTGTTGGTATTGTTATTGATAGACATTTGCTCTGGAAAGAACATATTTGTCATGTAAAAAGCATTATTAGAAAAAAAATAGGTGCTATTTTTAAACTTAGAGGCTTTATTCCAAAACCAGTACTTATTTTATTGTACAAGACGTTTATTCAACCCCACATATCATATGGATTAGAAGTATGGGGAAATACATTTACTTCCTATATGAATTGTATTTTTTTGTCCCAGAAAATGGTTGTGCGGGCAATCTCATATGCTCATTTCAGGGACAGTTCGTCTCCACTCTTTAATAGTTTGGAACTCCTTGATGTATTTAAGTTACACAGGTTTTTGATTGGTATCTTTGTTTATGATTTATTACACAATAATTTACCACATTCGATTACAGATTACTGCATGTTGTTAGATTACAAATACAATACACGACAAAAAGAGCAAGGGAATTTATGTATCCCACCTGTTAAGACATCAATAGGAAAACAATCAATAACATACACAGGTGCAATTACATGGAACAATATCACACTTAATACAAGAAAGGAACTGACAAGACATAGTTTTTCACAGTCACTTAAAAGGGATTTGCTGACTGAATATATGATATAGACACTTTTCTCACCACTTACTTTAAACAATAGAAGCTGGGTTTTAGATGTGATGAATTTTTTGTATATTTTAATTTCTTTAACATCCATGAATGTACTATTAAGCTGAATCGAGGGGTCAGACTTTGATTAGCATTATTGCTATTTTCTGACTCCTATTACCTGTAAGCTTATGAATGATTTGTATACCTTCTTTGTTCTAAACATGATTTGGAAAAATAATTTTTCAGGTAATAAAGTTAATCAATCAATCAATCAATCAATGTACGTGCTGTGGTCGTTCGTACAACATACTTGTGTCATACATTAACTTTGTAGCGTGCCAGAAACTGGTCGACTTTTATTTTTATCAAGTTTAATGATTACGAATTCAGCTACAGTTACTGGTGAAGGAAAGGTGGTAAACATGGTAAGTGTATGATCATACTTCGTGGAATACACCCAGATTTTTCATTAATCAATGTTGCGTTTTTATAAGTGTGCGTCTTGGTATTCCAATTTCTCATCGCTTGCCCACACGGTCAGTTACGACGGCGCAACTACGAAACCAGGGCTTATTGCTACACCTGCTTTCAAAATCAGCACAGGAGAAGCCACATTCTATAGCCAGAGGGGATATGTTGAGAGTTTATAAGTAAGTGCATAATAACTTGTAAGTAAGATATTTATTCGACGATTTAAGGCCGTCAGTCCAATACACTTTAACGTTATAGAGATGGAAAGTACATAAATTGACAGGTACATAGCACAAACATTTACTCCGCGTTCTTAGTACTGTTCAGTTGTCTCAATTTAAAATGTCATACTATGTAATGTATATGCTGCTAGGTGCTAAGGTATATTTGGATCAGTTGATTTCATCAGAGAGATAAATTCTGACTGTTCTATGATTAAAGTAACATATATACTTCGCCCCTAAACTATCGAAAAAAGTTACATATTTAAACAAAGTGGTTTTCGTTTTCAACCTTATACATATCCCAAAACAAATAATATTAGTTCATGTACATCATTTTTTAATTTCCTATCTATTTCAATCGGTAAGTGATGAGAAGAGCATCTTAGACGAGCTTGCATAACCATGTGTATCACAGTGGAAAGATACGTTAATATAGTCATTATACAAACATCTTTTAAAATTCTCAACTAAAGTACTCAAGAAAATGCTGCCATCAAGAGCTTCCTGGTTGTCCATACATATTGTTAAGTACATCAGATATAGTAGATTTTTCACACACTGTACTCATGTGGGTTTCAATGTAACACAAGACTTGCCAATAGAATAGCATCTGATAACATTTCTTTGGCTAACGGTCGACTTGCATTCTCAGAAGCCTGCACCATATTTCACACAATCATTTTTCATCTATACAAATAAATGGGATATCTGCTACACCCGCCAAAAATAACAACATTTTTTGGTTGCATAGAACCCCCCAAAATTGTTTACATGCTAGGTATTGGATTCTTTCCATGGAATCGTATTTTGCGTATGCCCATGCTTCTGAGTCCTTGTCGTTCTTATAATAAGATACAACATTAACCCTTTCTCCATTGGGGAACACTTTTTGTCTTTGCAACATATCATTTCAACAATAACTATTCAACTAATTTAAAAGGAGTTGTAAACCAATAATTGTATCTGAAAAAGCACTACATAATTGGCTAATAGTGAAAATAATATTCCCGTTAGATCAGGAGAGCGCTGAATACCATGTTGGCCACTCTTTTGTATATAATGTGTCAGCTCGTTCATGAAAAAAAGAAAACAGAAATGGACTGAGCAAACGTCCTTGTCTGATACCGACGGGGCAACTAAAGTACTCTGTTTCAATCGCACGAAAACACAATATCATATCATATCATATCATATCATATCATATCATATCATATCATATCATATCATATCATATCATATCATATCATATCATATCATATCATATCATATCATATCATGTCATATCATGTCATATCATATCACATGCACAAGCCAAGTTTGTCGTCTCCGAAAAAATACGAGATGTATTCCTGGTCGTTCTACGTCACGATAACCCACGTCTATGTCATCAATTTTGGTGCGTCGACCTATATCGTAAAAATTAGTCATGATTATAAGAGTCTGACAAAATACGTCCCCTTGGCAAATTTTGGGTCTTTTTGTTTAGTTTTGTCGCCAATATGGAGGTTCGTATACGGTTGCCTGAACTTTTGACGCACTGTGTGTACTTTTGCGGTATTGGGATATGACATACAGTTTCCACTGCAACAAGGGGGGTCAAGTACGGTGTCCAGTCCCTCCAAAAGTCATATAATGGAATCTATACTTTCGTAGACTACGACAATAATAATCCGAACGATGAAAACTCAAGAGTGTACCGCCTGTACTCCTAAGGAATAACGTGAATAATTCAGTCGATTTTCTGTCTGATGTATATTTCTAGTCCTATGCTATCTTTGAAATAGTGTATAATTTTGCGAAAGGTACGTGTAGACCGAGAGGTGGTCTGGTATTTGCTCCATTCACGAACGTGTACGTCGTGATCCTCGCTCACGCGACGGACGACTGGAAATGATTTACAACTTTCCCACGGCGCGTTGATATTATTCATAAAGTAGTTCAAACGTTTAAACGCGGAATCGTTATGGCAAAATTCTTGTACTTTGCAAAAAATAACGAATTCTTGGCTTGTGCATGTGATAAATATATTACTCCCTAATATTTTTCTTCGTTCAGCGAAGGAAAATACGAGTGACTTAATAACCATGTCACCACGAGTCGAAGACGAGTGGTGACAAGGTCATTACGTGACGAGTATTTCCCGAGCTTTCCTCCACAAATGGAACTTGAAAACTTGAAGAAGCCGAGTGAAAAAGAGGAAGAACTGTACCTTTGCCAACTGTGAACCAAGGCAATCCCTTGGCCCTGCTATTTATGATGATTTTCATCGACAACTTTGGCTGAAACCAAAGAACGAACCAAAGCTATTGACAGGAACTCTTTCCAGACTGAATCTTTTGTACACAAATTACTATAATATCTCTATATATGAAACCGACATTTCTTCTACGTTTTGCACTGATTTAGGAAATATCTTCTAAATATACTTGTTCTGAAATTATTATTGTACCTGAAATTAGTGCAGTTGCCGAGATACAGGAAAGTAGGCCAAGTAATCAACTTTTGAGAAAAATTTCGCAATTTCCATAATATACAAATGAAACCAAACTTCTAGTACTTCTAGCTACTGAGATACATGAAAGTAACTCAAAGGTTATCCAATGTCATCCCTCTTTAAATAAATAAAAATTGAATTATGCTGAGTCATCATCATACAAAACGAGAACTGTGATCCTTGTAGTTGCTGAGATATGAGAAAGTAGGTTAAAGATCGAAACGAACAAAAAAGAAATGTAAACCTTGTAATTGCTGATGAAAACGTAGGTCGAAGAATATCCAACAAAAGTTGAGATAACATTTTGTCTCATACTGATCATCATCCAACACAAATCTGACCTGATAATGATCTGAGCAAAATTTGAATTCAAATGGTCTATTGGTTCCAAAGAAGAATTCAGTGTTGGAACTATACACATTGTGAACATCTCTATGTTACGTAAATTTATACAAGCCCGGATTATTTACGATCTTCCGTACATGTATAATAGTGGACGAAAGCATAGAGCGTGTCTATACTTTGAAGTTCATGTATATATTGTGCCCTTTGCAAACACAAGTCATATTCTTGGCATCGTCTCTCACACTCTCACAATCCCTGGTTCGTTGCAATGTTACCAAGCTTATTATATGTTGTCTAGAACTATCGGCACAGTATTTTGAGGAACTGTGTCGCAGTGAAATGAGGCGTCACTAGCCATGTCAGCTGGCTGAGCCTGGTTACACGTATTAGAATGTCAGAATGCCACACTGCGCAGCCAACAAGGAACTATGAAAAACTCTTATGATGTGCATAATAACTTGTTGTACTCACACCAAAATAGAGTATAACGGGAAATAATCAATATTATTGTAAGGGCTAAATGTGGTGCGGAAATATCCCTAAAGCCATTTTCTAATGGTTACTTGAAATCAATGACAATAAAAATAATAACCCGAGGCCTCTGCGGAATCTAGAACTGAGCTAAGATTATGCAGCTATTCAAACTTGTAGCTTTAAAAAGGTCGGGATTAGGAATTGTCGACATCTATTACACACTTAATGGTTCGTCTTCCTGACTTTTGTATGCTTTGAGTAACTATGCCTTAAGACATCTTATTGTTTCGATAATTCTAAAACCATATTGTGAATTTATTAGATGTGAATTTCTCTCGAGAGTTGAAACAATATCGTCGGTCGGTATTTCCAACTGTTGAACCTGAAAATTTTATACATGTTGGCTTTCGAACCTATGTCTAACCCTAGCAACATGTTTAGCACCAAATAACTAATTAATATTTATTGATTAGAAGTTAATGAAAACTTTTGAGTCAAGTGGACTCTCCATTTTTGTTGTATAGTTTGGTTTGACCAGAGAAAACCTGCATCCGATCGGGGATGATCGTCCCAGGGTTATGCACACAATGTGCATATGCGAGAATAAATTATATTCTAGATTACCTTTTGCCTTGTGTTCGGTCCTGACTGATGTTATCTCAAGGGTCTTGCTCTTGTGTGGGAGAAATGTGGTGACTGGCCACTCCTGCTCACTGAGCCGGACTACTTTGTCTCAAGATCAGAAGAGGATATGGCCACAGAATAGCCAAAAAGGATGTAGGATAACGGCTAATAATGTGCATGATTACTTATTACAATCACACAAAAAAGTATAATGGTAATGATAGTTAATTATGAGTGTTGAACATTGAGGATGAATAATTACACAGCAAATTTCATTGCTAACGGTTAAATAAAATCATATTCACCAGAAACATTTTCTCAGTCTCAGCAAGTGGCTGTGTGGAAGTCTAATTATGTGCAAGATACCATATCACGTCGCAGTCAAACACAACTAGAATATAAAATAGGGCTTAACACGGTTTGCAAGTTCGCAAATACAATCAACGATGATAGCAACGTATATCAATGCGTAGATAATATGTTAATAGTAAACAAGAACATTACACCTGTTAACAAATTGTAGTAAACAAATAGTTGTACAATAGCGTATTCACGCGTTAAAATTAGTTATAACATGCAAACTCTCTTCACAGCCCCTGGTTGGCTCAGCTTCTAGTTTGTTGCCAACACCGTCATTGGTGTGCCCTCAACGTTTTGCCTAGACTATTGAGGGACTGTTATGAAAGGGAAACTAGGCCTCGTTGGCTGCGCCTGCTCTGAAAATCAGAACAGGAGAGGGTCACACTGATTAGCCAATGAGGAGCTCATACATAATAACTTGCTTCAATCACCAGAAAATTGAAAATCGAATTAAATACAAATTATAGTCAACCATTGGAGCTAAACGTGGTGGAGACTAATCCTACACCTATTGTGCTGACGTTTATTAGGTATACTTAAACCTGTACTTAAACTTTCGTCAATGAAACTATCAACCATTCTCTCACCAATCAAGAATAAAAAAACGAGGGTCACCAAGCAAATTTTTGGTCTAGCAAAACAAATAATCTAACATTTGGAGGCACTGTGGACCAGTGATTAAGGTAACGGACTCGCTATCAGAGGATGGTAAGTTAGAGACCCGGTTCAAGACCCGGTAGGTCCAGAGTAACGGACTCTCTGTCGGAGGACGATGAGTTCGAGACTCTAACACGGTGTTGTGCCCCTGACAAAGCCTCCATTGGGTCAGTGAGTTGTGGGTACCTCGTCCTGTAATTTGGTGACTGATAAGAAAACCCAAAAAATTCATTTACCAATATTGGACATTCAAAATGTTTGCCATCTCTTTGTTAACTGGATGGAAAAAATAAAAAATTCGATCGTATAAAAACTAAGACAACGGAGTTTTTCTCATTCCAAAGTTTAAAAAGAATCCCTTTTCGAAGCTGTAAGTCAGAAAAGAATTCAAAAAAATTGATAGTCCGAATATCTGCCATCAAGGCGCATTCTACCATAAATGACAATTAAAGTGTGAACAATTTTGCATGACTTGTGTATAATGTAGGGGTGAGCTAGGATGATGATACTGTGTACTTGACACTGGGCTTTGTCATTGTAGAGTTGGTTGTTTTCATCTTTCTCACCGAAGGCTTCTTATGCGCGTATCGTGGCGGTGACATTGAAATCATCTGGTGACTTTATCAAGCCAGGATTACCCTCTAAAGATGGAACGACTTCATTGTCCGGTAATTGAAACTTGAAAACTTGAATAAGGCGAGTTAGAAAGAGGAAGAACTCTACGTTTGCAAGCTGTGAACCGACACAATCCCTTGGACCTGAAAGAGTGTCATACACGATTCTGTTAGTTCTTTTTCTTGAGAAAATAAGGAATGCCATCGATAAGGCTCTTTGTAGACTGACTCATATTTAAATATATTTATATCTTCACTTACAACAAAAGACATTGGCTTTTTACGATATACCTGTTTACGTATCGGTATGTCGAGTGTGCAGTTGGGATACAGCAACCCTCTAATTTTATCTGTTGTCTCGGCCGCGATATACCATAGCTTTCTTCTCTTTCTTATCCAATGACAAACGAGTAAGAAAAGACACAAAAACTAAAATGAAAACAATTTCTTATTACAATCAGAAGTCAACAAGCTGTAACGTTTATGAATGTGGAAAGTCGTGCCGATTTGGCAACTGAATTCTGCTGTACTCAAGTTTCTTGGTGAAAAATACATACTTTTGGCAAGTTAATGCATTTCACTTTGCGACAAAGAATGAAAAAGGATTGTTTTATTTTATCAACAGTAAAGGTTATTGTGGTTAATGCTGCACTACCCATAGCGGAAATGCAGTCTTCAAGTATAAACGGACTGGGTAGGCATTACAATTTTGCAAGTTTTTTCAGCGTAGCAGCTATATTTAATCATGACGATAACATTGCAACTAGTGAGTTACCTGTTGAAAAAGGTATTATTCGCTTGATGTTCCTATAGTTCCCAGCATCATCCAGGAATCGAGAGGAATCGAACTTCTTAGGTTGGTTCCATTTATTCTCATCCATTGTTACAGCCCAAATATTAGCTATTACCATAGTTCCCTTAGGAATGGTGTACCCGTAAATTTCAACATCATCTCAAACAGCGTGGAGCAATCCTAAGGGACCGATACATGCTCTGCCATGAACTTCCATGACCGTGGCCTCGATGTACGGCAGCTTCTTTCTGTCACTATACTATGGTACATTGTCTAATCCGATGTTATCTTTGATTTCATTGAAACATCTTTACTGAACATCTTGGTTGAGACACAGGAAAAGTAATACCCATGATAGGCTGATTGCTGTGGTATGAGTGACACATCTTGGTTGAGACACAGGAAAAGTAATACCCATGATAGGCTGATTGCTGTGGTATGAGTGACAGCAGTGAAGAGGCTGATAACAGTTCACAGCAGATGGTCTGTATCCCCTAGGAAATGTTGTACATTCTGCTTACCCTCAGATTTTCTTTTTTCATGCTTGCTCTCGTCGTATGTATGCACTGACAAACGATTCAGGTAAATGTTCGGTGTTTTTTGGAAGACGAATTTTGCTGATTTTCCTCTTTTCGTAGTATCTAATCTTCTCTAAATGATGACGAAACTCCCTTTTGAACGGCATTTGTGCATACCATAATATGGGGATAAATGCCATAAGTGCAGAAGCTTGAAGTTTGGTCATTACCATGTGGTTTGACAGAAGCAAATCTTTGAAATCTTGGTCGTCGTAATCAAACCGTCCACCAAATAACATGCTGCACATTATATCGGATACAGCATTCATAAGAACATGACTCACGTCAGTTGGTACACCGTTCAGCTGTCGTAGGGCATTGAGGAGATATTCACTTTCCTCGTAGATTCGTTGCTCTGTGGAGTGTTTGCCATTCCAAGATCTTGGAGGATTTTGATTGACAAAGAACGGATATATTTTTGCAGTTAGGCCAGGGGGTATCGATAAGGCCTGTGAATTATCATAACAATATGAGAAGCTATTGAAGCTACGTTTGTTTTCATAACCACATTGGTACAGGATTATTAAAGCGTTATTGTCCTTTCAGTGAAGCAAAGTGTTCTCTATGTTCTATATATCTACACCCGCAATCTCAAAAAAACAAGCAGATTCAAAGTAAACATAAGCACGATAAAACTTCAATATCGCTAATTCACCAAAAATAGTCACGTTCTCAGGCCATTCAGACATACAAGACCAATGTAGCCAATCTGATTACCAACTCTGGCATAGGCATCTTGGGAGAGAAAAACGACCATTACTTTTTATTACTGGTACCACATTATTGAAAACTGACAAATTTAGAAAATATAACAAGACAAAAGAAACACGCAAAACTGTCAATAAACAGCTCCTATAACACAGACATTCAAAATTTTTCGGTGTATTGAGTTTTCGAGCTGGCAAGGACGACGATCTTCATCGGAATAACAAAAAAGAAAGAGTGACTGGATGGCGAAGTGATCAACTGATTTCAAATATTCAAAGGCTCCATTTCTATTTGAATACTCCGTATCACGTGAAGAACTCCAGTGACTTTGTGGATCAAACAGGAGATGTCAGTCTTAACAATGATGAAATGTTTGTATCGTATGATGTGCTTTCTTTATTTACAAGTGTGTCGGGTGATAAAGCATTAAAAGTAATTAAACGAAAAACTGATACTGATAACATCTTGAGTGAAAAAACTGATAACATCTTGAGTGAAAAAACTTCTCTGAGTGTGGAGTTATCTGGACGTTAGTGGATGTTGTGTGAAACACCACATATTTCGTGCATGATGGTCAATTCTATAGACAAACACATGGTGAAGCAATTGGAAGTCCATTTTCTCCTATCATGGTCAAATTGTGTATGGAGTTCTTTGAGGAACAACCATTTATGCAACAACAACGATTGAAAGCGGATTTAGAAACGATATTAGGATGACACTTTCATGAGAAGGGATAATGTTGCGGCCTTCGCAGATCATTGCAATGCACAAGACGAATGCATCAAGTTCGACAGCGAGATTGAAGATATTTACTTTGCAGTTGACCTGCCTATATGGGATGCGTTCATTCCATATAAAGTACATTCGATTCACGTGACGTGTATCATGCATCTCCACTTCAATCAATCAATCAATCAATCAATCAATCAATCAATCGAAGGCATGCATTTATATCAAAATACATTTCAAGGCAGTATCCTAAAGCGATTAACAAAAACAAAGAGATCAAACACTCTTTTAGAGACTTCAAGTGTTTTGAAGATTTTCAAGATGGGCGACTAGCAAAGGTCGAAGGTAAGATTGTTCCAAAAATCAGCATCTTGTGAAGGAGCGTTTCCAATATATTTTCCTTGGTACTGAGGTGGCAACCCGCAGACTTGAATGAATCAGGAAGTTCTCTGTTTGTAAGAGAAAAGTTAATGATAACTTTCATTATTGGCAAAAGATGTTTGTGGCAGGGTTTAAGCAATGAAGTTTCAAAGGGATCAAGTGAACATGATTTTGATAGTGAATTGGTGATAATCCTGAATATGTCCTTCTCTCTCATCGACCTGAAATCCGAAAGTGATGAGGAAGTGACAGTTTCTAAGAAGCCGACGTTTGTTGATGTATAGGCAGTGTCTAGGCTTGAACGCATGTCCCTAATTTTTTTTACAGAATAATGGCTGAATTGTTCCACAAGCTCACGGACTGAGGTGTAGTTTGGCATAAAGTTATGTTCTGAATTACAATTTACGGTAGCAAAAATTTGGAATAGACCCTTCTGATCATCGTAGTTTTAGTAGTACATGGTTATTGCTATAGGATCGTTTCGCTTTCCAAATAAGTCTGCTGAAATTTTCTTATTCCTCACCGAAAGCCTGTCTGTTAGTTTCTAATTTTGTGTCTTGCCATTGGTTTTTCTGCTGCTTTACGTTTCTCTTTCGCATCATCGATATAATGTGTATACTACTTAGTAGCTGGTCTGACAGTAACTATGCGCTGTTTTAAAGGTGCATGTATATTAAAGTATTCAGAAAGATAGGAATTTGCTGGCATGGCACTGTAACTCAGATGCTTGATTACTTAGATCCACTGAGACTGTCGATGTTATCTATTATAAAGTCTTCAGTTGAAATAGCGGAGATGTATATGCAGACGATATTTTTTATCAGTGATGGTTTCACTAGTGCGAGATTTACACGCACGGGACCATGATCTGATAGCGCCTTGAGTTGGACGGCTATTTAACGTATTGTTCGACGTTTAAGGAATCCAATATGTACTTGAATTTCTAAATCGCTGTAAGTCATCCATAAGTATGTTAAAATGACCGTCAATGCAGCAATGGTCAGTCTTAGTCACAAATTCTTCTATTATTAGTCCCCACGGACACCGTCCGGGGGGACTTATAGGTTTGGTCATGTCCGTGCGTCCGTCCGTGCGTCCGTGTGTGCGTGCGTGCGTGCGTCTGTGCGTCCGT
>LD345064.1:34932-57411 GCA_001465055.1 Ptychodera flava
CTCATTGTTTTCGACAAAGCGAGTTGACGTTGAGGCGTTACTTGAAGTTGAGGTGTTAATTTCTGTGGTATTGATATGCTGATTAACACCTTCATTTGCATTTGCTGCGGTATGTGTGACAAAACATGTGAGACTGTTTCAAGGCATAATTTCCAAAAGACACCATCCATTTGGGAAAACGAGATAAAACTTCAATATCGCTAATTCACCAAAAATAGTCACGTTCTCAGGCCATTCAGACATACAAGACCAATGTAGACAATCTGATTACCAACTCTGGCACAGTCATCTTTGGAGAGAAAAACGACCATAACTTATTTTATTGATACCACATTATTTTAAACTGTCAAATATAGATAATAACAAGACAAAAGAAACACCCAAAACTGTCAATAAACAGTTCCTATAGCACAGACATTCAAAATTTTTCGGTGTATTGAGTTTTCAAGCTGGCTAGGACAACAATCTTCATCGGAATAACAAAAAGAAAGAAAGACTGGATGGCGAAGTGATCAACTGATTTCAAATATCCAAAGGCTCCATTTCTATTTGAATACTCCGTATCACGTGAAGAACTCCAGTGACTTTGTGGATCAAACAGGAGATGTCAGTCTTAACAATGATATGATGTTTGTATCGAATGATTCGCCTGCTTTATTTACAAGTGTGTTGGGTGATAAAGAATTAAAATTAATTAAATGAAAAACCGATACTGATAACATCTTGAGTGAAAAAAACTGATAACACCTTGAGTGAAAAAACTGCTCTGAGTGTGGAGTTATGTGGACGTTAGTGGATGTTGTGTAAAACACCACATATTTCGTGCATGATGGTCAATTCTATAGACAAACACATGGTGAAGCAATTGGAAGTCCATTTTCGCCTATCATGGTCAAATTGTATATGGAGTTCTTTGAGGAACAACCATTTATGCAACAACAACGATTGAAAGCGGATTTAGAAACGATATTAGGATGACACTTTCATGAGAAGGGATAATGTTGCGGCCTTCGCAGATCATTGCAATGCACAAGACGAATGCATAAAGTTCGATAGCGAGATTGAAGATATTTACTTTGCAGTTGACCTGCCTATATGGGATGCGTTCATTCCATATAAAGTACATTCGTTTCACGTGACGTGCATCATGCATCTCCACTTCAATCAATCAATCAATCGAAGGCATGCATTGATATCGAAATCCATTTCGAGGCAGTATCCTAAAGCGATTAACAAGAACAAAAAGATCAAACACTCTTTTAGAGACTTCAAGGTTTTTGAAGATTTTCAAGATGGGCGACTAGCAAAGGTCCAAGGTAAGATTGTTCCAAAAATCAGCATCTTGTGAAGGAGCGTTTCCAATATATTTTCCTTGGTACTGGGGTGGCAACCCGCAGACTTGAATGAATCAGGAAGTTCTCTGTTTGTAAGAGAAAAGTTAATGATAACTTTCATTACTGGCAAAAGATGTTTGTGGCAGGGTTTAAGCAATGAAGTTTCAAAGGGATCAAGTGAACATGATTTTGATAGTGAATAAGTGATAATCCTGAATATGTCCTTCTCTCTCATCGACCTCAAATCCTAAAGTGATGAGGAAGTGACAGTTTCTAAGAAGCCGACGTTTGTTGATGTATAGGCAGTGTCTAGGCCTGAACGCATGTCCCTAATTTTGTTTACAGAGTAATGGCTGAATTGTTCCACAAGCTCACGGACTGAGGTGTAGTTTGGCATAGAGTTATGTTCTGAATTACAATTCACGGTAGCAAAAATTTTGAATAGACCCTTCTGATCATCGTAGTTTTAGTAGTACATGGTTATTGCTATAGAATCGTTTCGCTTTCCAAATAAGTCTGCTGAAATTATCACATTCCTCACCGAAAGCCTGTCTGTTAGTTTCTAATTTTGTGTCTTGCCATTGGTTTTCTGCTGCTTTACGTTTCTTTTTCGCATCATCGATATAATGTATATACCACTTAGTAGCTGGTCTGACAGTAAATATGCGCTGTTTTAGAGGTGCATGTATATTAAAGTATTCAGAAAGATAGGAATTTGCTGGCATGGCACTGTAACTCAGATGCTGGATTACTTAGATCAACTGAGACTGTCGATGATATATATTATAAAGTCTTCAGTTGAAATAGCGGAGATGTGTATGCAGACGATATTTTTTATTAGTGATGGTTTCACTGGTGCGAGATTTACACGCACGGGACTATGATCTGATAGCGCCTTGAGTGGGACGGATATTTAACGTATTGTTCGACGTTGAAGGAATCAAATATGTACTTGAATTTCTAAATCGCTGTAAGTCATCCATAAGTATATTAAAATGACCGTCAATGCAGCAATGGTCAGAGTTAGTCACAAATTCTTCCATTATTGAACAAAATTCTTCAAGAAATCGGGATGCGTTTAATATGTTCTTGACAGTGGGAATGGGTTGTACATAACACGTTTCCAATTTTTTGCAGAAGCGTTGGCAACCTTTCTCGATAGCAGTTTACGTGCATTGGAGAACTGCAACATGCTTGGGTGATGCCAGTGTGGCCACAAACGCTTCACGATGAAGATGTCACTTTTTGTAAAGGTGAAATCGCAGATTTAACGCGAGACTAAGCAAAGTAGGAGAGCAAAATCCGGAGGTTTCCAACACGAGGGCGCACTTTCTTAGCTGTGAAAGACGCTGAAAGATGCCGGGTAAAGGTCAGCTGGCTGAAATCCAAGGTGTAGCTCTCGCCTACCTTTACCAGCGTCCTCGTTAGATCACGGCAAAGAACAATTTTTCCCTGTGTAACATATCAATAGATAATTTGTACAATAATTTTCTTGATCAATTATATATATTTTTCAGTATTGTATAGATCTGAGTAATTTTACTCGATTGACCTTTAAGCCTGTTCATTGTGTTTGCTGTGACGTCATATGACTAAATACCTTCATCCAGTTCATCCATGACCACTCCATAAAAGTTGAGTAACAAGGGTTCATTTTACCTCATAGCAAGGTGAACTCGATTGGCTTCTAACTATGTTTGAGTTTCTCCGTGTTGTCTTCGTTCTCATCATCATATTAACCACAGCTCTGTGGTATCGTTACAATCGACGCAACCTACCACCCGGTCCCTCGGGTCTGCCTTTAATTGGATGCCTGTTACGCCTTGGCGAAAGACCTCAAAAAAAATTCAAGGAGTGGGCTAAAGTCTATGGAAACGTCTTCAGTGTGCGACTTGGCACGGAGCTTGTAGTGGTTCTGAACAGCAATCCAGCGATCAAAGAAGCTTTCATCAAAAAGTCTTCTATGTTCTCTTCGAGGATACAAGAAGGAATTTTACCTCAGCTGCACTACAACAAAGGTATGAGCATGAAGAAAAGCAATTTCTTATTGAGGCGTAAATTAGAAAAAAAAATCGTTTTTTTTCGAAAGTCATTTGCGAACGTCTGAGAGGGCCATTCTCCTGAGGCTGTGTGAGAAGAGGCTTGTTATATATGCCCCTTGTTATCTGATTTCAATATGGCGCATGTGCTCGATGTTAAGTGCAGTGCCTATATCCTCGCCTGGAGCAGGTCACCTCGATCCCTGTCCGTTTCGACCCTAGTAGTTTACATCCTCATGTCGCTGACTCGTGGCAACCTCGTCACTTCGACCTCGTCACACCTTTCCTTTTATGAAAACATTTCGATGTCTCATGCCATTTGCCTTGGAGAATTGACTGTGTTTTTGTGATCTCAGAAAGTCTGCTTGTTTCAAAACAATAATTTAGCCACTTTGATATGCAAAAATACGTGACAATCGGCCGTGTACAACAATAGTAATGTATTGGCAATCAAACACCATATCTTCTACCGACAAATCTCCGCCATTTTAACTGAATACGTTATCCTAGATGTTATCGACACTCCGGATCTTTGTAATCCAGTTTTTCATTAACACAGTCAGCAAATGCTTATCTCTCTTAATGTTTGTATCGGGGAAGTCGAGGTGACTTGGGTTGACGGGTCGAGGTGACGTGGGCTGATGGGGTCGAAACGATTGGAGGTCGTGGTGACCTGAATCTAATTTCGCCATCTTGGCGGCCTTGCCATCTTATTTATAGTCCCTTCTCCAATAGGCCATACAGGAAACTATGTTACATCTCTGCCTCATTTTTACAAACTTGTATGCATCAGCAATACCTAAGTGACCAGGGTATCCCTTTAGTATATACCTTTTCAAACTCGCACATGCAGTCCAAGTCAGTCAATAACCCTTTCATACGTCCCTTCTGCAAGAACATTTTTATAAAAGAATTTTAGTTTGAAAGTAAAATCACGAAACTAATGCAAAAAATTTACTCTTTCGTAATTGTTTTCAGATAGCTGTTGTGAACGTAATCTCATAAATATGTGTCATAAATATGTGCTTTTAGTAGACTCTAGAAATTATGTCGACGCTCTTTTATCAGTTTTTCTTCCGGTGAGAGTTAAGATATGTTAATGAGAGTGAAAATGTGTTTATTGCCGATGACTCTTTCTGTATATTTCAAAAGGCAATTTTCTCCTCTTATGATAGGGAAAGAATAAAACTGTGTCGAAACCACTACTTTTCATTCATATATTTTTGGCCGATTGGCTCGTGGAAAACTGTAAAGTACCAAGGAAAAAAGTTAAACAATTAACGATAATCAGAATTCCAAATGGCCTTGATCCCTATGCTATCTCTGGGAAAAAAATTAATTTTCGATTTTGACAAAATAAGTCGGAAAAATGTTGTTATTCCAAAGGTTTCACAATGAGCCCGCACATTGTACAGGGGTGAATCAGAAAACTTTTTAAAAATCATTAGAATCCGAAGAAGGATACTACCTTTAAGTGTTTTCTAGAACCTTCTTTCTTTTCTCGTATCCAGGCATCCTTTTTGCGCCATGGCCCACTTGGAAAGATCTCCGTAAATGCTGCTCGAATATCTTCCATGAGCTAGGAATGGCAAAAAACTCAACCGAACTAAGAATTCAAGAGGAAAGCCTGCATCTCGCGAAGACACTGGGAGAATTGAACGGTGCGCCTACAGATTTGAGTCAGATTCTTATGAGTGCCGTTTCCAACATAACCTGCAACTTGCTGTTAGGGAAGCGATTCGATTATGACGACGAGGTGTTCAAGGGACTTCTGGAGATCAGTCGTCAGATAGCAGTGAATACCCAGCGGTCTTCAATCCTCACTTTTATTCCATTGTTGTGCCGTTTGCCATTGCCATTAAAAACCATGCTTGAAGAACAGCATAGCCGACTGGATATGTTCATGGAAAAGGCAGTAGCCGAACATTCAGAGATGATTTCACAGTGTGAACCTGTTCAAGAGTCGTTTATCGGAGGGTACATAAATCAGATGCAAAACTACAAAAGAAATCCATCAAACAAGTACAACTCAAGCACCTTCTCAGAAGATCCAGACCACCTCAAATATTCTTTATCTGTCCTTTTCAGCGCCGGAACTGATACCACTGCAACTACTTTGCTATGGGCCTTACTCTACCTTTGCCTTAACCAGGATATCCAAGAGAATTGTTCCAGCGGAATTAAAAATGCCATTGGTCTTGAAAATACTCCATCTTATGCCGACAAAGCCAAACTCCCTTACGTAGAAGCGGTGCTCCTTGAAGTTCAGCGAATAGCAAGCATTGTTCCGTTGGGTATTCCACGATTGATGATGGAGGATGCAGAGTTGTATGGTTACAACATTCCCAAGGGAGCCATAATAATGCCAAACTTCTGGGCTGTGCACATGAACGAGGAAATATGGGAGCATCCAGAGAAGTTTGATCCTACAAGGTTTCTGGATGACTCGGGGAGACTTGTGAACAGTGAACGGCTTATGCCATTTTCCGTCGGTAAGTAATGATGTTCAACACTGAACGGTGGTGTTTCAATCGAAGGAAACGCTCTAGAGTAAAGAACAAGTTTACTTCTGTCTAATAAGATATTCCCAAACTTTAAGAGACATTTCTTTGAAATGTAAAGATATTTGCGTTGTTTGATGCTCCTAACACAATAAACTAAAACGGTACAAACGATACTCATCACAAGTTTAAACATACAGTAAATCATTCTGGGGTGTTTAATAAAATCACATGCACTGTACAACTGTGACTATGCATGACCATGTATACTTTGTTACATACAGTTTGGCTACTTAATATTCATATACTTGTTAAGTTTTGCATGAATATTGTTTTGTACAGCATGTGACTTATGTAAATATTATTTACCAATGAACATTAAAAAAAAACTAAAATATTTTAACTTTTGTTCGGCTACAGGTCCTCGTGACTGCCTCGGTTCTCAGCTTGCAAAGATGGAAATGTTTCTCTTTCTGACACAACTCATCCAGCAATTCCAATTTAAGTTACCAGACGATGACAACATTCCGTCTACTGAAGGTCATTTTGGCTTTGTCGTCGCTCCAGAAAATTTCAAAATAATTGCAGTCGGAAGAGCGGCAGACGACCAGTAAAGAACTTCGGAAAATAACAGAGTGCATTTAATTTAGTATAGAATTAGTGAAAGCGTTGTAATGTCATGTAGAACATTTAGGAACCTTTAAGTCTGTCCTTTTCCAAACAAACCCTAGTTTTGCAACATTATAAGACACTTGACAGAAATTACAGGGGTACAGTCGATAATGTCTTGTTTTGCATATTATGGTACAGATATATCTTTGCAAGTCAAAAGCTGCCTGCTTGCCTGCCTGTCCGCCCGCCTGCAAACATGCATACTCAGTGATACAACCTTGCTTATCAGCCCAGTTTGACCAGTCTCTTGTTGAGGATTGAAGTAAAAACTTTGCTTAAACAGTTCACCTCTAAAGTTGTTAGGATCCTATAAACTGCATGCCCTTTTTATAGAGTGGTGAGATTATCCCTTTAATCAACACGCTCGGAAAAACATCAGAGTCAAAATTACACTAAACATGAAATCTAGTACTGTGATTAGACTTGGATTTGCGTTTCGATAAAATTCATTCGGGATACCATCCGGGCCCGGGATGTACCAGCTTTTAACTTATCTAATGCACAAACAATTTCTGTACTTGTATATCTCCCATTCAGTATCTCTTCAATATGGCTATCTAGTTGGTTGGGGGCCGATGTTTTCTAAAAAGTCTTCCACAATAATACCAAACCTAGTTATGTGCCATTCTTGATAGTGGAGGGTCTTAAAATGCTTTATCCAGTCACTGGAAGAAAAGTTTGAGAAAAGCTTAACGTCCCCCTAAAATGCTTAACGTGTTGCAAATATTGGTCTGTCCCTGTAACCAAATTTTACTACTGATGGAATTTTTAAATATTTCGTTATTCACTCTAGATCTACACTTTGGTTGAAAATTTGATTGCCGATCTTTCTCCATTCTAAGACTATATCATTTGACGTTTTGAAATTTCTAAGTGTTTTATACATTTCTTCGTTTACATTTTCAGTCTTTATTAAACCATTTTGGCTGCGTCCAACTGGCTTTATCACTTTTCAATTGTCATCTTCAGGTAATCGGTGGCAGCACCATATAATAACAATTCATAAATTCCCCTAATCAGTTACAATAGTTTTGAATATCTGCATCAGTTACCCTTCATTATTGCAATTTTTTCTATGACAAAACCTTCTCAAAGGAAAATCATCAGAATCACTCTTATCTTCAACATTGAACTCAGATATGTCATTAAAAAGTGTGCTTGAAGCAATGAAATAATCTACCACACTTTTTCCCTCTATTTTTCATACAAGTAAATTCACCTTCTAGGTCACTTCCCCATCTTCCATTTAGAAAGCGAAACCAGTGATTCCGAGACAATTCCAATAGCCTTCTACCAAAAGGATTATCATTGAATCTTTCGAGTTGCATTGTATGTCAAAAAATCCACCTCATAATTATCTGCACTAAGTGGTATATGTGTTATTGAATCATTCAAAACAAAGTCACTCTAATGCAATTCTGGCAGTAAAATCACCCATAAGTATAAAATTAAAAACTGGATATTTAGCTTTGAAATTTACAATTTGTTGGTCTGGCAACTCAATTGCACTTTTTCTCGGATACATATCGTTTTGAACCCTTTGTAATTAGGTATATAACTCTGAAATTACAGCACCTAAGTCAATGAAATTGGGTACAGATATTGTTTTAATAAGTATCTAATTGTACTGAGAAGCAATTGGCAGTGTCAAGTTAACAAATAGGTCATTTGCATATTTTATGAAGTTTTGTAATTAGTGATATAACTCCAAAATAACTGCACCAGATATGATGAAATCTGCTGCACATACTGTTACGACAGATATCTAACTGTGTTGTAAAGCATTTAGTAGTGTAGAGTTAATTAAGGGTTCATTTGCATATTTAATAAACTTTGTAATTAGGTATATAACTCTGAAATTTCAGCACCAAAATTTTGTGAAACGTGCTACAGATATTGATTTGATAAATATTTAACTGTGCTATGAATCATTGAACCATGTCAAGTTAATTTAAGGTTTATTTGCATATTTAATGAACTTTGTAATTAGTGACATTACTATAAAATTACAGCATAAAATTAAATAAAACGTGCTACAAATGTTGATCTGATGGATATCTAATTGTCCCATAAAGCATTGAGCAGTGCCAAATTAATTAACATCTCATTTGCATATTAAATAAAGTTTTGTAATTAGTGATTAAACTCTGAGAGGACTGTGCGAAGTTGAAAAAACCTGCTACATATCGTGATAACATATATCTCATTGTTCTGTGAAGCGTACTACTATTAATGAATCTGTTGTAAAACACGTGCACTGAGCATATTCAGTTCATATCTGGTTTTGATATAGAACATTTGATGAACTCTGGTTTCGTTGTCTTAGTGCTGAAAGGCACCACGGGTAATCGTAAAACTCTCAGTGACTGAAGCAGGCACCAAGTTGTCACTTGTAATGTGCTCTTCAGATCTTTATTACAAATGACAAATGAAGAATAACTTTAGGTCTGTACCCAGACTACAATAACGGGCTGTACAGAATGCTGGAGAAACTCTCGTCTAGGTACAGTCCTAGCTCTCCTTTAGTCTCTGGATTTTTCTCGTTTATACATGTCTCAGCTATGTCATAGCATGCTCCAAAAATTAATATTGACCTAGCAGTTGATCTAGTAATGTGTGATGCGTCCATTCCATATGAACCATGTGACGTAACTTCATCCCACGTGAGGTGTATCACGCACTGTTCGCGTGAAAAACACTGTAAGATGTCGGTTTAAGGTCAACTAGCTATGTAACCCTCTGCGACCTTTGTGTTACCAGCGTCCTTGTTGGATCACTTTAAAGCCAAAAATATATTTCCTGCATAAATGTATTATCAATTAATAATTCCTACAATAATTTTCTTGATCAATTATGAGTATTTTTCACTTCTGTATAGATCTGAATAACATTACGCAGATGACCTTAGACCTGTTTATTGTGTTAACTGTGACGTCATATGAAAAAGCCCGCTCATCCATGACCACCCTTTAAAATGTGGAATACCAGTAGCTCATCTCACCTCATATCAAGGTGAACTCGATTGGCTTCTAACTATGTTCGAGTTTCTCCGTGTTGTCCTCGTTCTCATCATCATATTAACCACAGCTCTGTGGCATCGTTACCCTCGACGCAACCTACCACCTGGTCCTTCGGGTCTGCCTTTAATTGGATGCCTGTTACGTCTTGGCGAAAGACCTCACAAAAAATTCAAGGAATGGGCTAAAGTCTATGGAGACGTCTTCAGTGTGCGACTTGGTACGGAGCTTGTGGTGGTTCTGAACAGCAGTCGAGCGATCAAAGAAGCTTTTATCAAAAAGTCTTCTATGTTCTCTTCGAGGATACAAGAAGGACTTTTCCGTCAGTTGTTTAATGGCAAAGGTATGAGCTCAAAGAAAAGCAATTTCTTATGGAGGCGTCAATTACAAGTGACCTTTGATTGGTTCAGTGTGACCAGGGCCTTTATCCTCGCAGCTCTTGGCGGCTGTGTCCTCTCATTTGTAGTCCTTTCTCCACTGCCCACCATATCTCCGATTCGCATGCAGTGTTTACTGATTATTTTAAACGTTTCAGCCAAGCGAGCGGGATCACTAATATGGGGCTTAGTTCGGGGCTGAAAAACTACCCTTGATTTTACGTAAACGCCGGCGATAATGAGTTACAACTATCAGCTATCAGAAAGTCTATCCCGTTCAAAGTAGCTCATTGGCTACGCCATAAGGAACGTCTGTGCATAGTGTTGAGCACAAACCATTGTTGTACCTTCAAGGTCAGACTTCAAACTACTGCACAAGCATCGATGCCTAAGATTACTTGACCTCAATTTTTTGGACTTTGAAACTTGACTGTTCCAAACAAAGACAGCTTTTTACCTTCAATGAAATCAAACAGCTTGTTTTTATCTTCTGCGCAGAAAAATACTTAAGAATAGTTTCTTACAGGAACTACAATTAAAAGGACAAGTCGCTGTCATTTTTGGCTCTCATTTGGCACACACACACACACACATTGCAGAGTATGTATGTATGTACGCATGCAAGCACACACGCACGCATGTACGTCCGCATGCATGCATGCATGCATGCATCGAAATGTATGTATGTATGTATGTATGTATGTATGTATGTATGTATGTATGTATGTATGTATTTATGTATGTATGTATGTATGTATGTATGTATGTACGTATGTATGTATGTATGTATGTATGTATGTATGTATGTATGTATGTATGTATGTATGTATGCATCGTGTATGTTACATGTATGCATGTATGTATGTAAGTATGTATATATGCATGCATGCATACATGCATGCAATGCCATTTATGTATGCATGCAATGTGAGTAAAGTGTCACTGACAATTTTTAGCTCACGTGTTCACACACATGAGCTAATGTCATAGCGATGTCTGTCTTTCTGTCCGTGCGTGTGTGTGTGCGCGCGTGTGTGTGAGTGTGTGTCTGTCTGTCTGTTTACGCGATAACTCAAAAAACGCCTGAATAGACTCAAGTCAGATTTGGTAGACAGGTACCATATGCTACTTGCGAGAGCTGATTAGATTTTGGTTAGTATGGCTTGCATATTAATGAAGTTATCAAATATAATATTTTTCATATAATGGTTTCCCTATGGAGACTGTAATGACAGTGTAGACATAGATCAAGAAATACTGCACAAATGTCATGAAACTTTTCACAGATGACAACCTCAGAACATTATGATGATACTGTGAGTGTCATGTCAATTACCTGCTCATTTGCATATTTAATGAACTTTTGTAATTAGTGACATAACTCTGAAATTCCTGCACCAAATTTGATGATAAATGCAACAAATATTGATCTGATATATATCTAATTGTACTGAGAAGCATCGGACAGTGTCAAGTTGATAAATAGCTCAATTGCATATTTTATGAAGTTTTGTAATTAGTCATATAACTCCGATATGGCTGCACCAAATTTGATGAAATCTACTGCAGATACTGATCCGACAGATATCTAAGTGTGATGAAAAGCATTTAATAGTGTGAAGTTAAATAAGGATTTATTTACATATTTAATGAACTTCGAATTTAGGTATATAACTCCGAAATTACAGCACCCGATTCAGTGAAACCTGCCACAGATATTGATCTGATAAATATCTAATTGTACTGAGAAGTTTTGGGCAGTGTCAAGTTAATATATAGCTCATTAGCATATTTTATGAAGTTTTGTAATTAGTCATACAACTCCGACATAACTGCACCAAATTTTGATGAAATCTGCTGCATATTCTGGTCCGACAGATATCTTACTGTGTTATAAAGCATTCAGTATTGTGAAGTTAATTAAGGATTTATTTACATATTTAATGAACTTTGTATTTAGGTTCATGACTTTGAAATTACGGCACCAAATTCGGTGAAACCTGCTACAGATATCGGTCTGATAAATATCTAATTGTGCTATGAAACATGGAACAGTGTCAAGTTAATTAAGGGTTCATTTGCTTATTTACTGAACTTTATAATTAGTTTTATTACTCCAAAATTACAGCATTAAATTTGATGAAACGTGCTACATATGTTGATCTAGTAGATATCTAATTGTCCGATGAAGCATTGGGCAGTGTCAATTAATGAAAAGCTCATTTGCACATAAATAAAATTTTCTATTAGTGATTTAACTCTGAGAGTACTGTGCGAAATTTGATGAAAGCTGCTACATATAATGATCTGACAGATATCTGATTGTTTTGTGAAGCGTACTACTATAAATGAACCTGTTGTAAAACACGTGAGCGCATTCAGTTCACATCTGGTTGTTAATGTAATGGTGTCAGGTTTGGCCGCTTGGCTTGAGGAAAAACTGCATAAATCGAAATAAAAAATCAGGGGTCACCGTACAATATATGGCGGTACCAGACAACTTAATTACAGTAGATCTGTTTCAACCAGTATTTGATCCTGATGTTCTCGATTTTCGATTTTCACAAAATAAGTGGGTGAAAAATTTATTTATTTCAGGAATTTCACGATGAGGCAACACATTGTTAAGTCATAGATAAGAAAAGTATTCAAAGAATTGAGAATCAGAAGGGATATTCTATCTTTAATGTATTCTAAAAACATCTTACTGTTCTCGTACTGCAGGCATCCTTTTTGCGCCATGGCCAACTTGGAAAGACCTTCGTAAATGCTGCTCGAATGTCTTCCATGAGCTAGGAATGGCAAAAAACTCGACCGAACTAAGAATTCAAGAGGAAAGCAAGCATCTCGTAAAGTCTCTGCGAGAATTAAACGGTGTGCCTACAGATTTGAGTCAAGTTCTTATGAGTGCCGTTTCCAACATAACCTGCAACTTGCTGTTCGGGAAGCGATTCGATTATGATGACGAGGTGTTCAAAGGACTTCTAGAGATCACTCGTCAGATAGCAGTGAATTCCCAGCGGTCTTCAATCCTCACTTTTATTCCATTGTTGTGTCGTTTGCCTTTGCCATTAAAAACCATGCTTGTGGCAGAGACCAACCGATTGGTTATGTTCATGGAAAAGGCAGTAGCCGAACATGCAGAGATGATTTCACAAAATAAACCTATTCAAGAGTCGTTTATCGGAGGGTACATAAGTCAAGTGCAAAACTACAAAAGAAATCCATTTAACATGCACAACTCAAGCACCTTCTCAGAAGACCCAGACCACCTCAAATATTCTTTAACTGCCCTTTTCGGTGCCGGAACTGATACCACTGCAACTACTTTGCTTTGGGCTTTACTCTACCTTTGCCTTAACCAGGATATCCAAGAGAATTGTTTTAGCGAAATTAAAAAACGCCATTGGTCTTGAAAATGCTCCATGCTATGCTGACAAAGCCAAACTCCCTTACGTAGAAGCGGCGCTCTTTGAAGTTCAGCGAATAGCAAGCATTGTTCCGTTAGGTATTCCACACCCAGACCACCTCAAATATTCTTTAACTGCCCTTTTCGGTGCCGGAACTGATACCACTGCAACTACTTTGCTTTGGGCTTTACTCTACCTTTGCCTTAACCAGGATATCCAAGAGAATTGTTTTAGCGAAATTAAAAAACGCCATTGGTCTTGAAAATGCTCCATGCTATGCTGACAAAGCCAAACTCCCTTACGTAGAAGCGGCGCTCTTTGAAGTTCAGCGAATAGCAAGCATTGTTCCGTTAGGTATTCCACGGTCGATGATAGAGGATTCTGAGTTGTTTGGTTACATTCCGAAGGAATCCCTTATAATGCCAAACTTCTGGGCTGTGCAGATGAACGAGGAACAGTGGGAGCATCCGGAGAAATTTGATCCTGCTAGGTTTCTGGATGATTCGGGGAGACTTGTGAACAGTGAACGACTTATGCTATTTTCAGTCGGTAAGTAATGATGTTCAACACAGAACAGTAGTCTTTCAATCGAAGGAAACGCTTTACAGAAAAGAACAAGATAACGTCTGTCTAATAAAATATTCCCAAAGTTTAAGGGACAAAGTCGCTCTTTTTGCGCTTTTATTTTCTTTGAGATGAAAAGTTATTCACGCTGTTTGGCTACTCGAAACACACTAAACTACAACAGTACAAACAATACTCTACACAAGTTTAAACATACAGTGCATAATTCTAGGGTCTTTGCTAAAATCAGATGCAGTGTACAACTCTGACTGTGCATGACCATACATACTTTGTTACATATAGTTTGGACATCAAACTCGTTCGGCGGTGCACTTCATACAGATAAAGATATATAGGAGCTTCCACTTATTACATTGTGGCAGTGTTGTCATACGAAACACGCATAAGTAACCACGTTCGAATTAGAGTAGTTCGGTTGGCAGGGGTCTGCAAACAAGCTCATCTATTTGCATTTAGCAAAAGGTACTTATTGATATAATGGTTAGGTTTTGCATCAACATTGTTTTGTACAGAGTGTGACTTATGTAAATATTATTATCAATGCACATTTTAAAAAACTAAAATATTGTAACTTTTGTTCGGCTACAGGTCCACGTGACTGCCTCGGTTCTCAGCTGGCAAAGATGGAAATGTTTCTCTTTCTGACACGACTCATCCAGCAATTCCAATTTAAGTTACCAGATGATGACATCATTCCATCTACTGAAGGTCATTTTGGCTTTGTCGTCGCTCCAGAAAATTTCAAAATTATTGCAGTCGAAAGAGCAGCAGACGACAAGTAAAGAATTTCGGAAAATAACAGAGTGAGTTTAATTCAGTACAGAATTAGTGAAAGCGCTGTAACGTCATGTAGAACAATTAGGAATTTACTATCTTGCGACTCCTTCTCCAACCAAAAAACCCTAGTTTTGCAACATTATAAGGGACTTCACAGAAATTACAGGGGTACAGCTGGTTTTTGACAAAATGATGCTGCACAAGAAATAGTGACCTTTCAAAAGTGTTTTCAGAAAAACAAGTAACCCTCCCAAATTTCCATGTGCAAAGAACAGTGACCCTTCCCCTGCCTGTCATAGTCAATGTCAATGATATCTTCTTTGACATATACTTTTTCATTCGACAACCATCATTTCTGGACTTCAGAGACTTGAACAAATGAGGAAAGTTAAAGGAACTTAAAAAAACTGTGGAACTGAAAGGGAAAACTTGCAAAACAATAATGCTCCTGGTTGAAAGTGTCTTTATGAACTGGTTACAAACAAAGAATAAAGAGTATCCTGAAATTAAGATAACATTTTCACAGCTGTGCACTAATTGTGCGCGAGCATTACCCGTAAAGGCAACACAATAACATGAAACTCCTCAGCCACTTTGCTTTGTCAAGAGAGCATCATTACTATAAGAAGAGCACAAGTAAAGTCATGTATATAGTAGTACCTCTCGCCTCATGCGAGGGATGTTACTCATGTTACTTACAGTCAATTGTGTTTTCAAGCAAAGTCATGAAACCAACTTCTGGTTCTGATATACCATACGGGACATTCCTTTAATACAGCCATATACTGTGCCTAGTATTAGTATTAGTACTATGCCTATGTATGCCTAGTAATGTCAAGTGACAAAGTGACTGGCTACGGGCATTAACTCAACCTTAAGTCCCCTTTGGCCGGAGTCGGCAAACTAATTCTCTGATATGGTCTTAAGAAATTTTGAAATTAACACTGCCATGTCAAAGGGTAATAAAACACTACATTGTTACATCCAGATATGATCTGTAAATATATTTCAACATGATATTCCAGAGTGTTCATTGTTAGCCATCCGGCAGCAAGATCGATCTGCCATCAATTAAATTTTGTGCGCTAGTCTTCAGAGCAGTTTCATAGTTTCGTAAATTACTTAGTTTTAATTTCTTGTCAAGAATTTAGCTGGTGATTGCAGGTTCTATAAACCACCCATATTACTGTCATTCTAAACACAAACCCTTGAAAACGAAATTTTCTATTGTTTTTGAACAGACGTAGACGTAATGTTAATGTAATGTTTACTATATTGCTATTCCTTCACAGCTTGTAGCTTTTTAGCCATGTTTGTCACCACATGAAAACCAAGTTGTCTTTTTCCAGATTCAAGCTACAAAAAGGCATACAATTGCATAAATACGCCACAGCACCACAATACATCCACAGTTAGCCGCATGTCTGCTGTTGCTGGCCAAGCCATGATTTGCCAAAAATATTTGTTAAAATACAAAAAAAATGGGTGAAGGAGAATATCTTTCACTCAATCCGAAGTTCGGTACAGGTTCTGAAAATTATCAGTTATCACCAGTTACAGAATGACTGGTGTTTTTTTAAATTCAGAGCCACAAGAAGCCTAGCTGTTCTTCCGTAAAGCACCAGTTCATGTTGCCATGGCCGAGCTGTCATGATAAATACTAGTAGTAGACCAACTTTGTTTGGATTTTTTACTTTTATTGTCCAAAATCTTTCATATGTGGAATTCTGACCAATCAGTAACGGTATTTTAAAACAGGACGTCACGACATTTTTTTTGCAAGTCGTGGTGCTAGCGAGACGCGAACGGACGGTTGAAATTTGTTTTTGTATTTTACGAATGGGCATTCAAAAATTACCCCTGGTTTATAGTTGGATTAGTACCTAGTCGGGTCCCAAACCCCATTTCTACAACTGGTTCACGGAAATTGGGTTTGTTGTGGAATGTAGTACGGGCCGCCATTTTAGTCAGAATTTTGACTGCATATTACTAGCGAGCACGGTCACCTTACAAAATCACAAGATGGGCACATATGTATAGCGTGTACATATAGCCAGCACGTATAGCCAGCCTGGAAATAAGACGACGAAACATCGAACGTTATTCAGTATTTATGTAAATGATTTACCAGGTGTTTGTATAGAATCACAACGTCTCTTATATGCAGACGATGATAAAATCTTTAGACCTATTAAAACTATTTCAGATTGTTTAAACTTCAAGAAGATGTTGATAGAGTAGCCTTCTGGTGTCGATCTTGGAAACTCGATTTAAATGTCAAAAAGTGTTCTGTGATCTCTTTTACCAACAAGAGGGTTTTAATTGATTACTTCTCTTGTAAGGAGCTGTCACGAGTATGGTTCTGTTGTCTCGAACTCTTGGCAAAAATCAGATATTGAATTACTTGAAAACGTTCAACGTAAATTCATAAAATATTTGTGTTTCAAAACTCATATTCCTGGTCATGCTGACCAGTATGAAGCTCTCTGTACTATGTTTAACTTACCAAATTTGGAGCAACGTCGCTCGTGTATTGATATGATGTTTTTACATAAGTGTGCAACTGTGTTTCATAATTTACTGGATGTTTTATCAAAGCTATGTATTAATGCACCTGGCAAACTGTTGCGCGCCTGTCCTACGTTCAGACCACCTCGTAGCCGTATCGATGTTTTTAAATTTTCTCCACTCAACAGATGTATGGGCAATTTTAATGAATTGGTTCGTAATAATCATAATGTTGATATTTTTAGTGTGCATTTAAGTCTGACATTAGACATGTTATATTTTAATGGCTGTTCTTGTTGATTTGCTTCCTTTGTTTTTATTGTCTGTGTGTATCCTACACTTGATTTTACTTTTGTTAATACTTTTTGTTTTTTGTTGGCTTGTTCAGTGTTTTTTTAACCGTTTTCTTTTGGGCTTTTGAGGAACCTGTAAATGGGACTTGATTCCGTAGGATTTCCGAATAAATAAATAAATAAATAAATAAATAAATAAATAAATAAATAAATAAATAAATAAATAAACGTTGAAGTTATTTGGACGGCTTCACTTTTACGTCTTTGACATTGTTTTACTATGAGGACATTTTGTGTTGGAATGACTATCATCATTCGTGGTTCGGTGTCAGACGTGAGCGACGACTCTCTCTTCGCATGTACGGCAGTAATTAAAAAAATGAGTGATTTACCGTTTTCCGTTCACTGTCGACAAAGCATGCATGGTTGACACACCGTAGAGGCAAATAATTACCTCCATGGGCATACGAAATCTAAGTTCGAAGGTAGCTACATTTAAATTAAATGCATTCACAGCACTCCACTCGTTACTATTGACCGATGATAGCCATGTTGCAAGCTCACACGTGACCATATATTCGTGAGCAGCGCTGCCGCCGGCAGAAATTGGGCAGGGGCCAGCCTCTGTTCCCGGGCAGAGTTGATTGTAAAGGCCTGTAAAATAGAAAGGAATGGTGTTCAGACAATTGATGAAGATAGCCAAAACGTCTGTACGTTTCACAGGTTATATAAAGACTAATAGTAACTGATGACAAAGAAAGGAAACAGCTGTCAAATGTCATTGGGAACTGTCAATGAGTCATTGTGTCGACGGCGAGGGTCCAGCTCCGGCCATGCTAACGGCTTTTGTGCATTTGGTCGTGCCAGAATACGCTGTCATAGCATCAGGTGTGCCATGCGGCCATTAAACTAATGCAGAAACAATGTAAATCACACGATCGTCCACTTCAATTTTGTCAAAAATTAGAAACAATTTTACGAGCTATACGACAGAAACTTTACGATATTAGTGTGATAACTTTCACGCTCACCAAAAATTGGCTATTTTTCCATGAAATGGTAAAAATCGCCCGGAAATACCAAAGCTTACCCTGTATAGAAACTCGACGAACGTTCCAGAGGATTGACTTTGACTGCAGCGGAACTATGTCAAACACGTGCATATAATTACGCATGCGGAAGCAAACTCACACTTTCACAATTGTATAGATTTTAACAATGGCCTTAATTTCAACCTGTACAGGGTGTTGACAGTGACGCCATTTGACATAATACGTTCACATTCGTCCATGACCACGCCATCAAAAATTGAAGTGGCAGTGGTTCGTTTTACCTCATATCAAGGTGAACGCGGTTAACTTCTAACTATGTTCGAGTTTCTCCGTGTTGTCTTCGTTCTCATCGTCATATTAACCACAGCTCTGTACATGTGGTATCGTGACAAGCGACGCAACCTACCATCTGGGCCCATGGGTCTTCCTTTAATTGGATGTCTGTTACGTCTTGGCGAAAGACCTCACAAAAAATTCAAGGAGTGGTCTAAAGTCTATGGAGACGTCTTCAGTGTGCGACTTGGTACGGAGCTAGTGGTGGTTCTGAACAGCAGTCGAGCGATCAAAGAAGCTTTCATCAAAAAGTCTTCTATGTTCTCTTCGAGGATACAAGAAGGAATTTTTCCTCAGCTGCATAATAACAAAGGTATGAGCTCGATGAAGAACAATTTCTTATGAAGGCGTTAATTATAAATGACCTTTTTTTGTTCGAAAGTCATTTTCGGACAGGCTGCCATTCTTCTTGGGCTAAGCACAGACTAATAGATAGACAGACTAAGAGCTTACGTAAGCTTGCCCTCCATGTTCGCCTCGCCTCAGGTAGCTCTCGTCTCTCTTTTCCAAAGAGTTGCGACCATGCACCCTTCGGTAGTTTCCAGATTTTCGCCAATTTCTAAGCGAAAGTATGCACGGCAAAGTTTGCGTATTTGTTGTCGTGTGGCGCTGAGCGGCATATGCGTGTAATGAGTGTATAATATTATCAATGTGACATCGTTTATCCAACGCCATATTGTCTACCGACAAATCGCCGTCATTTTAACTGAATATTTTAAATCATAGATATCATCGTCACTCCAGCTCTTTGTAATCAAGCTTCTGATTTACATATTGCCGTGTCAGGGGACCAGGAGTCGAGTGAATTCCTTTCTTGTTTAACTATTGATATTTAAAAATCAAAACAATAAGTACTCAGCTACTGAATAAATCAATCTAATATTATGGAAGCTTGAGGTTCAGAATGGTTCACAGTCCAATTTGGGAAAGAACATGGTCATTCCAATCTGCCTCACAATGGATGTGGCCTCGATTTCAAAAATATATTATGAAAAAACTTACAAATCCTTCATTGTAACAAGTGTGAAAACCTACCTAGAAGTTCATAACCCATACAAAAGACCAAGCACGTCCTCTTGGTTACTGGAGAGAAGCCATCCTCGCCAATCTTGGCGGCCTTGTCCTCTTGACCCTTTTTCCACTTTGACCAATCATCGAACTTCAAAATAGCCTTGATCCCGATGCTATCTCTGAGAGAAAATTAATTTTCGGTTTTCAAGAAGTAAATCTGTGAAAATTTGAGTCATTCCAAAGGCTCGAGAATGAGCCCACACATTGTCAAGTGATAGATCAGAAAACCATTTTAAAAACATTAGAATCCGAAAGTGTATTCTACCTTCAGTTTTTAATAGAACTGCCTTACCTTTCTCGTGTGCAGGCCTCCTTTGTGCACCATGGCCAATTTGGAAAGACCTCCGTAAATGCTGCTCGAATATCTTCCATGAGCTAGGAATGGCAAAAAACTCGACCGAACTAAGAATTCAAGAGGAAAGCCAGCATCTCGTAAAGACTCTGCGAGAGTTAAACGGTGCGCCTACAGATTTGAGTCAAGTTCTTATGAGTGCCGTTTCCAACATAACCTGCAACTTGCTGTTCGGGAAGCGATTCGATTATGACGACGAGGTGTTCAAAGGACTTCTGGAGATCACTCGTCAGATAGCAGTGAATTCCCAGCGGTCTTCAATCCTCACTTTTATTCCATTGCTGTGTCGTTTGCCTTTGCCATTAAAAACCAAGCTTGTAGCACAGCACAACCGACTGGTTATGTTCATGGAAAAGGCAGTAGCCGAACATGCAGAGATGATTTCACAAAATAAACCTATTGAAGAGTCGTTCATCGGAGGGTACATAAGTCACGTACAAAACTACAAAAGAAATATTTCACACAAGTACAGCTCAAGTACCTTCTCGGAAGATCCAGACCACCTCAATATTTCTCTAACTGTCATTTTCGGCGCTGGAACTGATACCACTGCAACTACTTTGCTATGGGCCTTACTCTACCTTTGCCTAAACCAGGATATCCAAGAGAATTGTTTTAGCGAAATTCAAAATGCCATTGGTCTTGAAAATACTCCATCCTATGCTGACAAAGCCAAACTACCTTACGTAGAAGCGGTGCTCCTTGAAGTTCAGCGAATAGCAAGCATTGTTCCCTTGGGTATTCCACGGTCGATGATGGAAGATGCAGAGCTGTATGGTTACAACATTCCCAAGGGAGCCATAATAATGCCAAACTTCTGGGCTGTGCACATGAACGAGGAACAGTGGGAGCATCCGGAGAAGTTTGATCCTACTAGGTTTCTGGATGACTCGGGGAGACTTGTGAACAGTGAGCGGCTTATGCCGTTTTCACTCGGTAAGTAATGATGTTCAACACTGAACGGCAGCCTTTCAATCGAAGGAAACGCTCTAGAGAATAAAACAAAGTTACATCTGTCTAATAAAACGTTCCCAACATTAAGGGACAAAGTTGCTCTTTTCGCGCTTTTATTTTCTTTGAGATGAAAATTTATTTGCGCTATTTGTTAAACTGAAACACGCTAAAATACAACTGTACAAGACAACTACTCTGCTTGCAGCCTCACAAGTTTAACATACAGGGAACTATTCTAGGGTATTTATAGTAATATCACGTGCAGTGTATACACTGTTACATAAAGTTTAAACCTCATGCAAGCTTTCGTTATGAAATCTTGGTTTGCGTTGCGTTTCATACAGAAAAGGATGTACAGTAGCTTTCACTTATTACATTGTAACAATATTTATTGTCATAAGAAAAAAAACGCATAAGAAACCAAGTTGGAATGGGAGTAGTTCGGTTTGTTAGGTCACAAACAAACTCACCTATTTGCATATAGCAAAAAGGTAGTGGCTGACCTTTTGAAGTTATGCATTAACATCGTTTTGCAAAGTGGGTTACTCTATGTAATGTTATATAATGTTCACCAATTTATATTTAAATGAACCTAAATTTTGTAACTTTGTTCGGCTACAGGTCCACGTGACTGCCTCGGTTCTCAGCTTGCAAAGATGGAAATGTTTCTCTTTCTGACACGACTCATCCAGCAATTCCAATTTAAGTTACCAGATGATGATATCATTCCGTCTACTGAAGGTCATTTTGGCTTTGTAGTCGCTCCAGATAGTTTCAAAATTATTGCAGTTGGAAGAGCAACAGACGACCAGTAAAACAGTGTGGGGGACAAACAGGATTAGTTCAGTAAACGTTGCAATGCAAGGTACGAATTGACTATCCGTAAGACTCTAGATAACTAACTCTTCACAACTTTGTAAGGGATTTGACAGAAATTACAGGGCGGGGGAGGCCAGGTGTTTTTTGAAATGAAGCTGTGGGAAAAATAGTCACCCTTCTTAAGTGTTTTCGGAAAACAAGTTACCCTCCCCAATTTCCATGTGAAGAAAGTGATTCTCCCTGCAAGATGTGGTCGACAAGTGCCTTGTCCATAATTATCAAATCACAAAACATGGGAGTCTATTTGGCCAACTACCTATAATTTTCATCGGAAAAACCCGCTACATCAGTTTATTTCTGTATGTCCGACAATTTATGTAAATGT
>LD345064.1:74469-84820 GCA_001465055.1 Ptychodera flava
AGTATGACTGATTACTTATTTTGCATAAGAACAATAGGTGTCAGTCGTGTTTTCATGGATAAATGGATGGCAAGAACAATAAGTCACATGACCTGGAGTGGTATAAATTGAAATATACAAGCTTGGTCGAGACTTGAAGCATTACGTTCACTAAGTCCACGAAGCGTCAGACAGGTACTGTGGACGATATCGACAAGTCTCCGTCCATTACAATGACCATCATTATCTGCATTAAATCTTGAAAACATATCATAATAGAGTATGAAACTCTCAAGGCAAACTATTTTACTTCTCTCGACCAAGTACAAAAATCTGATCTATGGGACATCGTAACAATATATATGTGTATTCTACTTATGTGGTGCATGGCAGCAAGTCATCATGATCAGTCTTGATGTTCGCCAGAGCTTTTTGAAAAAAATCCTGCAATGTTGACACAGAAATGGACGCCAGTAACATAATAGATTATAGTGGACGCTATGAGGTAACATAATGGTAAAAATCAGCGAACATTTCCCGCCATTCACTAATAAGCACGCGTCGTGACTTTCTTTCCTTGTTGGAATTCATCGCACCTCAGAGGGACAGTCACTAAAGACGTCACAGGCTTCATCGGTATCGTCATATTGTGTGAGGTCACAAGGTCAATGACGTCATGTTTAGTTATAAGATAAAAAAAAATTGACGGTCTTTCAGTAGAAACTCAGTGTTTGGTAGTCGCTCGTGCAAGACTATCCGCAAATCTTTTAGCTTGTTAATATCTTGACAGATGATTAGAATAAACTCCAGCAAGTTTTGCCGCCTTGATCGTGCTGGTAAAACGAAATCCAGCCGAAAATATACAAATACAAGCCTTCTCAGGCGCCGGATTCACAGACAAATAGTAGTCGATTAATTGGCATGTCGTCTCTTATATGTAAAGTACGGCTAACGTGGAAAATTACTTCCAAGAGTTACTGAGAACACTCATGGAGGAAAGTTTTATTTCAAGTAATTGACAAGGAGTGTCTTTTGAATTTCCTTAAGCTTATATCTTGAAATATGTCAAAACATTGGGTTTTCCGGCGCATAAGTCAAATGTCACTGTCAAGTATTGTCAAGTAAATACAACTTGACGTATGATGTGGCATTTACTGTTTGTCAACATGGCGATAAGGAGTTAATGACTTCAACTCAGTGGTTTGAAAAAGAAATCTAAGCCTAAAAGTGTACCGGTAGGTTGCCTCCCGGGGAAACACCGCACAAGAAGTACAATTGCCGTACGCAGGGCGCCTTAGAAAAGGTATTCATCATGTTCTCCTTAGAGCAGAATCACTGCAACACAAAAACATCGCAAGAATTGTAGAGGAAAGAGCATCAAGACAAAAGTTCTGAAGACGTCACCATCGCCACTATTGATAGACGTACAGACAACGACCTACATTCACGCCTTCAGTCTGTGTGTACATTTCATATGAACCTAGCATGCGCCTCGGAGACAGATATTTACCACCTCAAACTTTTACAATGCAGTTTTGACCTACCACTTGTTGGGGTTCCTTTTTAGCTCATGGAATAACTACAGTTTTCAATGGCTTGTCTCGTGAAAATCGACAGTTCAATTTCCCGTAGAGGTCACTCAGGGGTGGCGGCCATGATTTTTAGTAGGGAAATATTGGGTAAAATGTTTCTCTGGTACGACATTTTGCACTGTAACCATATTTTATTCTAAGACTCGATTTCGAAGGGACTGATTTAAAGTTTCCTTAAAGAAAGCTTTTAAAAATTTGGGTTTTTTAATTTCGAGGTACATACTATCTTAAGGGGTGTAGTGCCGTCATAATTGTTCTGCAAATCTCACCTCTTGTCTACATACACATTTGTACCCAATGACTTTCAAAACTGAGAAGAAAGCTCTACTTTGGCAAACTTGCTTTTGTGAAAATAAATCGGGCGATGTGTTATATTTTTGGGAGAAGGTTAAATTATATCAGTACATGCTGCAACTAGTACAAAATATGCTATTAAAATAGTTTGACTGAATGTGTTCTGATAGAATATCTAAATCCAACTTGATCCAAGCGAGGAATTCTCTTATTCAACTCGTATTTGGGATTTCTGCATACGTCAAACATGGTGAAGATCGTATTTCTTTTTAGCACATATTTAAATGCTTGACCGACACTGCTTTATGAAACGGTGTCCCGTGACAGCAACTTACGTTCTTATTGAAGGCTGTTTTTCGTAACTTTAACTTTACCCATTTCGTCGCTTTTTTCGGTCCATGTAAATACGTATGTTTATTGTGTTTGTTTTTCAGAGTAAACATGGCGTGACTAAGAAAAACCAGATTATCGCTGCAGACGACGGGAAGTGCTTCGGAAGATGTCCGAAGAAAGCCGAGCAATTTACGAGATGGGCCTGACGCCCGGCACTGGTTATGTTGCAGGACCCGAGGGACGGAAAGCTCAGAATATCGCCATAGAAACCGGAAAGGAGCAGTGCCATAGAAGTATTATCAACATCGTTGGGAAAGAACGACAGGGAAAGACTAGTCTGCGCAAAGCCTTGAGTCGACAGGCCTTTGACCCTAACGAGGTCAGCACAGTTGGTATCGACCACGACTTCGTTGATGCCAGCCACGTGAACGATGCTTGGCAAGTCATCGACAACAGCAGCAGCAACGAGTTTGAGGAAGCGGTCGGCGAACACACACTCCGGATTCTGAAACCAAAGGGACTCTCTAAGACACACAAGAAGGCGTTCCATTATGCTAAGACTATGATAAAAATATTTCTCATCACTTCAACAAAGATGTTACTTTATTACGTCGGAATGAAGTGTGGTTTGCCGGACCTTTTACCTTGGTTTGCCTTTCTCTTAATCGGCACTTTCGGAATATCAGCCATCGGATTCGGTGTCCGCGACGGCTTCGGAATTGCGATAGGCATCTATGCTCTTGCCGTCCTATCCGATGCCATCATCCGGTTTCGTCTTCATGAATCCTTGTTCCTCCTCCCAGACAACTACGGCGCCCTCACAGCCCTTGTGGCCAGTTTTCTTATCGGGGCTTCAGTTGACAGTTTTATCGGGCTGTCCTTCGGCGCGTCACTTGGCACAGGGATGGCTATCTCTCTCTGCGTCATGGTTCCACCGCCGCTCACCGAGACCGAATTCACGTTCTTTGGCAACGAAGGTATTTATCATGTGTTTCTATTTATGATCGGTACGCTAGTGGGCCTTGGAAGTCACAAAGAAACCGGGTTCCATTCGTACATTATCGTCCCTATAATTTCAGTCGCGCACGAGATGAATTCGTCAAGCAGAGTCTGGCTGTACAGTTTCATTCTGGGACTGGGCGTCGGCATCACCCATGGCAACGGACTCTTCCTTGGTAGGCAGTTGTATGTCAGTTTGTTTGGTGAGATCAAAGCAAAGTTCGGCAAACAGGGTTGGAGATTTTTCACCTACGTCGCAGGAATTCCATCGGGTATCTTGCTGGCGTTAATCTGTGGATGGCAATGGCCAAGCGGTTACTCTCTCCAGTACGTCTTTGCTACACTCTTCGTGGTCATGGTGGAACTGCTACACATTTCTTACGGCTCCCGCGGCGAGGGAAAAACGGCCGAAAAACGGACAGAGACCTCGAGCTCTGGCTCCGTCAAATCCAGTCACGTGATAAAAGCTCTGGTGATGCCCAGAAAACGAACAAAGCTCACCATCCGGGACTTCGCGGGACATCCTCTGTACCATTTCGCTCACCACATTTTTATGTACAGCCAGTCTATATATATCGTTGTTTTTAATTTGCTAGAGGCCAAGGCGGACATTGATGCTGCTTTCCAAACTATTCTTTATTGGCTGAATTCCATCGACACCCATACCGAACACCCGAACGCCTCAATTTTCATCGTCGGGACGCACAGGGCCTCGGTGAGCCCGGGCGAGCGGGCAAACATTGCTAACTCTTTAACAAAACGTCTCCCACGCAAGTACCGCAACATCGTTGTCTGGAACGACAACGACAACTCGCCGCTGTTCCAAATCGAAAATTCCGTCGACAGGACAAGCGCCGACGAAGATCTCAATAAACTTCGTCGGGAAGTGTGGCACCGGGCGAAAAATGCGGACTACATGAAGAGAGAATGGCCCATAAAATACTGGGCCTTCCTTAACGAAATCAGAGCCCAACGAGAAAAGGGCGTGTTTGTTGGAGATTATAGTCACTTTCTGCAAATCGTCCTCCAGGATCCTCTTTACAAAATGAATTCTGAGACCGAATTTCAAGAAATGTTGAACTTTTACCAAAAGATCGGGGAGATAATTTACCAGTGCAATGATGACGAGCTTAAACAGGTGATCATCTTTGAACCAAAGTTCCTGATCGATGTCATGGCGGCGATCGTCAACATTCCTCCGGTGGCGAAACAAGAGTACGGTTACAAAGACCAGTGGCACGAACTGGAGGAGACCGGTATATGCCGAGAGGGACTCCTCCGCCACGTCATCGAGCGTGCCGTACAGTCGCCGAGCAGAACTGTTGAATGCGGTGCTACCGATCGAGTCGTGGATTCGGTACTGTGGATGCTGCAGTCCAATGACTTACTGTGTAAAATCGCTTCAGCCGAATCCTGCATCGGACAAACTATCGAAAAATTGACGGAGGACGGGAGTCCCGATGAGGTAAAAACAGAATCGGAAACTCTGTACGCAGTGCCGAAACTTTTACCAGCGCACAATCCCGATATGCACCTATGCGATTGGGAGTCCAGACCGGAGGACATCGTTCTCTACGTCGACTTCGGTTTGTTTCATCCACAGGCTGTCTTTCTCCGGCTCATATGCCAGTGCCTGCGACGGGACCACGACGTCAGAACCGAACACGGCGATTTGAACGCCAGCATGTTCAACGACTTCGGGAGTTTCCAGTTCAGTGACGACATCATTTACAAACTTCGGCTCAGGAGCGAGCAAAACGCCATTGAGGTGGTGGTGCGTTCAGCGCCTCGTTCCAAACCAGTGGAGGTCGTCCTTCGCCTGCAGGAGAGGCTGCAGAAGATCATTAAGCGGGACTTTGAGAAGTGTAACTACACCATGGGACCGATTTGCCCATGGCCCTCACCTCACGATATTCCGAAGACGTCTCGAGGAACGGTATGTGTATTGATCTCTTGTCTCGAAACGATTTTGTGGCTTTAAAAGTTGACTTGCACGATCGCATGAATGGCTGATTGACTGACTGACTGACTGACTTACTAAGCTAATTTACACGGAAATCTTAACCAATCCACTGAGCATCTTAACCACGGACACTGCTGTTTAGTGACAAACTGACCAAGTGGTTGGGTGCATATAGTACATGTCCTGAGTACGGTACTGTCAGGGGACATAAGTAAAATGTTATGCGTATCACAATATGAAATGCCCAATACAAATTCATGTGACGGTGAAACAATATGCATGAAAGTGTATGAAACATTATGAGCAATCGAATTAATTAATTAATCACTTAAGTAATCAATTAACTGTACAAATGTGATTGATTAGGAAGTAGAAGTTACAGTGATCATGTTCCATTCTGCAGAAATCCATCCATATTCTTAAGATGTTCGATGCCAGTACGAAGGCTGATGAAAATATGCTAAGTTCGATGACCTTTTGGTGCAACGGCAGGCGAGTACAGGTCCGAGAGGGAAAGGTAATTGAATATTTCAGTCGCGATATCACGTGACCGATGGGCGTCATTTATTTCAATCCGAATCGCCAATCAAACCAGAAATCACTCTCCATGATTGGTTCATAAGTAAGACGAAAATACGAAAAATTTCCAGTAATGTGTTTTGAAAATAATTTGTCCTCAGGTTGAATTCGTTGATTTATTACAGCTTTTTGCTGGCCTTGACCAAAAGGGAATAGGAAAGAAATGTCCCAGTAACGACATATTTTGAGAATACAGACATGTCAGAGATGTAAAAACAGTGTCACTCCTAATATCAGGATAACGAAAACAAAGTCTTTTCAGAGAACAGTCGGCCCAAGTTCGCATTGTATATTATATTACACGAGATACATTTTACCATGCATGTTTTTTCAGGCACTCAACGGTTTGAAATGTATATTTTGTGTAATGGCTACGCGTTCAGTCTATTATATAAAGCTTACTTGTACAATTTTCCACATAGAAAATGAAAGTATAGACGGCAATGTTGAAAGTGTGGAACCAGTGTGGCCAAGTAAACTATTGTTTGAAATCTAAAATGGACATATTTACTTTTATTAAACAAGACTAAATTTAGAATTAGCGATTGTTCATTATGATAAAAATGACAATGTGAAAACCAAGTTTCTTTGTATATCACACAAATGCCAAACAGCAAAATGCCCGTACAAAGACGTAGATTTATTGGCGGGTTTAAATTATAGTAAAGAATATTTATATTGTGCTAATTTTTATGTCTTTTCTCCATCTTGCTGTGTCAGGCTTATCAAGAGAAACCACCGGAGAACGGGCGTCACAGGACTCCCCAACGCTTTGTCAGGAGAGATACCCATGTAAAGAACCTACCGCACGATTTGTACCGCCACATCTGCAACGCCCTCAACATCAGGCAGACGCTAGGTTCCGATTGGACGGGGCTTGCTGGTAGGTAGCGCTGGAATAATTTACGACAACATACTGACTGCCAGCCCGATGATGAGGTGCAGAAAATAGATTCTACTTGTCTGTGATTACCACTAAAGAAGATCTCCACAAAAAAGTTTGCATAATATCTTGTGTTAATGAACATTTCAAATAAGAACCAACATTTTAAAAGATTTTGAAGATTTTGAACGGAGCTTTGAATGAAACGAGACAAAATAATACTAATTTTCGCAGGAAAAAGTAACCAATATCTTCAACTTCACGCCATTGCCAACAAACCGATCGTTGTAAGGTGAAAAGCAGAAAAGACAGTGCGATATAATTTGAGCGAAAGAAGGGATAAAACCAACAAATGAACATGTCACAGACGCTATATGCAAACTTTTGTCCCATCCGTGGGAAAAAGTAAACCATATAGGTATATATCGGAACGTTGATTTTGGTGGTATTTATTCTTTTGTTTAGATTTTGATAAGTAGATAAACACTACCAATTTTCTTCACCCGAAAGAGCAGGCTTTACGGCAGACTTTGACGTTAATGGAAGTGTTCCCTGTGTATGAAAAAAGTAGTCGTATGACAACTTAAAAATTTATGCAAAAGTTCCTGATAACAATCATTCATTTATTCTTTCAGCTGTCATTGGCAAGACAGCGGACGAAGTTCACCTGTTGGCGATGGAAAGCAACCCCTGCGACGCCCTCTTGAGAGACTGGGGCAACAGCGGCCCCGGCGCCAACATCAGCCACCTCATAGAACTGTTGGACGACCCAGAATTGAACCGAAATGACCTCATCACACACATAGAGGGCAGGCTGCGGTCAAGTTTGTCGTCATAGAGTGAAGCGCGATGGCTGACAAACCGAGAGATTGAAAAAACCCACCTACAATGTGTAGCGTCATTGTTAACCAAATTGTTTGACACAACTCAGAGGATACGGTTCTTTGGTATGACAATTCATTGCAGTATTGACACTGATTGGCGGGTTTTCAAATCTCTCTGTACTTTGAAAATTAACAAAAGTGTGAGAAATTGAAAGCCTTGCTTGTGACGAGCAGCATACAGCTAAACGAATTGTTTCACAGAGGGCGCACCTCTTTGGCACGACAATTCATGGCAGTACCGACATAAAACGACACTGATTGGCGGGCTCCAAAGTCCCTGTGCTTTTGTCATTGTCTTCGCAGACAGATAGGAAGAATAGATGGAACGAACAGAGGAATGTTAACGTTAAAAGCTGTATCGCGAGGAACAAAATTTCATGATAAATATCTTAAAACTTGTTCAATTTTAGTTCATACTTGCACGACGTATAACGTGGACACATGAATGATAGTAGCTATGGTAACAGGATTTGAGTAGACATCTTTGTTTTGAATGAAGTTAGGAGATCAGAACATTTCACGGTCGTACATAGTTTTTGTATGAAAATGTTAACTCGGCAAGAATTAACGCTTGCTACACAAGCTGGCCTCAGGAGCTGTATAAATAGTACAAAGACAAGAAAATTTAGTAATATAAATATTTTCAATTTTTGAAGTGTGAGAAGTTGAAAGACCTGCTTGTGACGAATGGCGTACTGCTGACCGAATTGTTTCACGGACGAAGGCGCACTTCTTCGAGACGACAATTCAGTGCGGTACCAAAATCTGATTGGCGGGCTTTCAAAATCCTCTGTGCTTTTTTATCAATGAAAATGATCACTCTGAAAGAATGAAAGTTTACTACACAAACTGACCTCCAGAGCTGTATAAAGTACAAAAGACAAGAAATTTCTGTTACAGTAATATACACTGTTTTGATTGTAAACGTTTGAAAAATTGCAAGACCTGCTTAGGACGAATGGCGTACTGCTAACCGAATTGTTTCACGGACAAAGGCGACAACTCATTGCGGTACCAAAATCTGATTGGCGGGCTTTCATAATTCCCTGTGTTTTTTTAACCGATGAAATGGCATCGAAATCAAACAATTGTATAAATATTGCAATGACAAGATGTTTCGTAATTCTTCGAGACGAAAATTCAAAGTAGTGCCAAAAACTATTGGCGGGCTTTTACTTGAATCCCGTGTTGTTTTACCGATGAAATGGAATCCATTCGCAGGCGAATAGGAAGAAAAAGACAACACACAAGAAGGGGAGTACAATTTGCGAGGAAGAGGCTTCCGCGCTAAATACCAGAATAATTGCAGTACACTATATAATTTATTTTCATATTGCATCGGGACGGTGTTATAGAACGTAATTTTATGTACCCAGGCCTTTACTCGCATTCGAGTAGACATCACAGGTTTGATAAAGTTTGCAGATCAACACAGGTCATGGTCTGGTAGATAGGTTTTTGTGTGAAAATGTTAGTTTCTATTTTCATTTACCGTACTATCTGAACAGTAAAGATGTACGTTCAATACAAAGAGGTAATCACAGTAGTGTACAAACCATTAAGACAGAACGAAGGTCAAGTGTAAGAAATTGAAAATTCTGCCTATGACGCGTAGCGTGATGCTAACCGAACTGTTTCTCAGAGAGCACATCCCTTTGACGTTACATTTTTTAGCAGTACCTACTCTGACTGGCGAGCATTCAAAAATCTGTGCGTTTCTATCGTCAAAAGTGAAAACATGCATTATCAGACAGGAACAAAAGAGAGAATGCAACAAGGGGGAAAGAAATTACACTGGATGTAGTACTCAGTTTACAATATTTGAATATTTTATTCATTTTCATATTGCATCAACCGAATTATCTGCACCCAGGCGTCTGCTTGTACTTTGTAGGCACCCGTCTTTGTTTGAATGAAGTTTAAAGATCACGGTCTAGTAGATCGTTCTTTCTATTTAATAGTTTTTGTACAAATGTCTTTACACTGAAAAAAACATGAAGTGTAAAGGTGTAGTACAAAAACTAGCGATAATTGTAATATGTAGCATTTATATTCGTCACTTGTGACCTATTTATAGTTAAAGAAATAAAATAAAATTATTTTCTCCCCAACATTGTATAGGATGATTTTGATTTGAAGTGCCGTTTACACGTGCACGCTAGAAATGGCAAAACGATTCCGATTGGGTACATTGAAGTGCATCATTCGGAACTGACCATGTTCAGAAATTTGACGTGAAGTTCAACTTAGGTCAGTCTTTCGGGTATATAAAGAAAAGTTTCGTACGAAATTTCTTGGCTCATAGTAATCAGAGTATGCATATGAGGGAATGTTCTACAATTTTTCCTGTGGCCCTAAATTAGTGAATATTTACAAATTTATGATTTGTTCTATGAGGGCGTATATTTGTGATCATTCCTCGCAACATGGTCATCCTCCGCCGTGATTCGCCTAAACCTATCACGTGACAAGAGAAGTTCAGTTTTTTGTTCTCTCGAAGTTGCACACCAAGGGAGTGTTCAGTTATTACGGCCAGGTGTGGGCCGACAAATTCTGCCTGCACGTCAGTCAAAATAAGTATACCCCCTACCCATTGCACCAAAAAATTGATGACATCCTTTTAGAGCAGAAGTTCGCCAAGGATGATTTTCACATTTCTGCTAACTTTGTGGTCACTTACCCCGGAAAAGCTGTTTTCGCCATAAATAACTCACGCGATATTTCACAAAACTGATAAAAATAGTATAGGAAGTTGCCCATGTAATTTGCATCATGGAGAAAAGCTCCATGCTTGGAGCTTGCATCATGTGATATGGAAAGGACCATCTTCGGACGGGTATGCCCC